>PJEM01008908.1:0-76802 GCA_004023845.1 Helogale parvula
TAGTTTATTGTCAAATTAGTTTCCATACAACACCCAGTGCTCTTCCCCACAAGTGCCCTCCTCCATCACCACCACCTCTTTCCCCCCCCCCCTTTCAACCCTCAGTTCGTTTTCAGTATTCAGTAGTCTCTCAAGTTTTGCGTCCCTCTCTCTCCCCAACTCTCTTTCCCTCTTCCCCTCCCCCTGGTCCTCCATTAGGTTTCTCCTGTTCTCCTGTTAGACCTATGAGTGCAAACATATGGTATCTGTCCTTCTCTGCCTGACTTATTTCGCTTAGCATAACACCCTCAAGGTCCATCCACTTTCTTACAAACGGCCATGTTTCATTCTTTCTCATTGTCATGTAGTATTCCATTATATATATATACCACATCTTCTTGATCCACTCTTCAGGTGATGGACATTTAGGCTCTTTCCATGTTTTGGCTGTTGTTGACATTGCTGCTATGAACATTGGGGTACAAGTGCTCCTGTGCATCAGCACTTCTGTATCCCTCGGGTAAATCCCTAGCAGTGCTATTGCTGGGTCATAAGGGAGTTCTATGGATAGTTTTTTGAGGAATCTCCACACTGTTTTCCAGAGCGGCTGTACCAGTTTACATTCCCACCAACAGTGTAGGAGAGTGCCCGTCTCTCCACACCCTCTCCAGCTTCTATAGTCTCTTGATTTGTTCATTTTAGTCACTCTGACTGGGGTGAGGTGGTATCTCAGTGTGGTTTTCATTTGTGTTTCCCTGATGATGAGTGGTGTTGAGCATCATTTTATGTGCCTATAGGCCATCTGGATGTCCTCTTTGGAGAAGTGTCTGTTCATGTCTTCTGCCCATTTCTTCACTGGGTTATTTGTTTTGTGGGTGTGGAGTTTGGTGAGTTCCTCGTATATTTTAGATACTAGCCCTTTATCTGATATGTCATTTGCAACTATCTTTTCTCATTCTGTCGGTTGCTTATTCATTTTTTTGATTGTTTCCTTGGCAGTGCAGAAGCTTTTTATCTTGATGAGGTCCCAGGAGTTCAGTTTTGCTTCCATTTTCCTTGCCTTTGGGGATGTGTCGAGCAGGAAATTGCTGCGGTTGAGGTCTAGGAGGTTTTTTCCTACTTTCTCCTGGAGGGTTTTGATGGTTTCCTGTCTCACATTCAGGTCCTTCACCAAACTATTCTCAAATTCGTATGGAACCACAAAAGACCCCGAATAGCCAAAGTAATATTGAAGAAGAAAACCAAAATGGGAGGCATCACAATCCCAGACTTTAGCCTCTACTACAAAGCTGTCATCATCAAGACAGTATGGTATAGGCCCCAAAACAGACACATAGACCAATGGAATAGAATAGAGGACCCAGAACTGGGCCCACAAATGTAAGGCCAATTAATTTTTGACAAAGCAGGAAAGACTGTCTGATGGAAAAGAAACTGCCTCTTTAGCAGGTGGTGCTGGGAGAACTGGACAGCAACATGCAGAAGAATGAAACTAGACCACTTTCTTATACCATACACAAAAATCAACTCAGAACACATTTTTTAATTAAGAAAAAAAGGAAGTTTAGGAGCAAGAAAGAAAAAGAACTATATGGGGCACCTGGGTGGCTCAGTTGGTTAAGTGTCTGACTTTGGCTCTGCTCATGATCTCACAGCTTTGATCTCACAGCTCGTGGGTTTGAGCCCCATGTCCAGCTCTGTGCAGACACCTCAGAGCCTGGAGCCTGCTTTGGATTCTGTGTCTCCCTCCCTCTCTGTCCCTCCCCTACTTGTACTCTATCTGTCTCTCAAAAATGAATAAATGTTAAAAAATAAAAAAATAAAGAACTATAATTCTACTACTTAGAAGCAATCCCCCTGGATTTATTGGCTTATTTGTTTCCAGTACTTTTTCTGCATTTAAAAAATAGTTGAAGTCAAATTGGCTAAATGTGTTTCTTTTCTTTTCACATTTTCTCTTGTAATTAAAATTTTGTAAAGACTTAAAAACTATGTGAAAAATACTGTTTTAGGGTAAATAAACATAACCCTACTAAGTTATTTTTTGTTGCTCGATGCTTCAATTTTTTACAGTTTTTTGTATGGTAATAAACTTTTTTCAGGATAAATCTTGGTTTCCACTTCAGATTATTTCCTTGACACTGGAATCATTAGTCCTTTATTTCAAGCTAAAAGTATTAGCATAATCAAAATATTTAGTATTTTCCTAATGTTATTGCCTAATGGTTTCTAAATCTTTACCATTTTTAGAAACCTGAGGTTTGTATTTACAGTGAAGGTATTTTTTGGGAAGTCAGGTTTATTTCCTTCTTCTAAGTGAGATACTGAAGTTTCTGTTACATTCTTTTTTGGTTAACACAACTTATTTGCCTTCTCAAAGAGAGTAATGACTGGATACTAGCCAGATGCGATTAGGTACTTGGTGAATTTTTAGTGATTACAGAAAAACCAACATTTTAAAATTGCTATTATTATATTAGTTCTTTAGTCTACTAAAATTTGTACATGTTTTTTGGTTGAATTCCTAAGACCAATTTGATCCCAGTTTATTTAAAAAAATTTTTTTAAAATATTTTTTAATGTTTATTTATTTTGGAGAGAGAGACAGAGAGAGAGCTCAGAAGGGGCAGAGAGAGAGGACACAGAATCTGAAAGACACTCCAGGCTCTGAACTGTCAGCACAGAGCCTGATGCGGGGCCCAAATCCACAAACTGTGAGATCATGACCTGAGCCGAAGTCAGACACCCAACTGACTGAGCCACCCAGGCGCCCCATTTAAAAAAAATTTTTAATGTTTGTTTATTTTTGAGAGAGAGACACAGAGTGCGAGTGGGGCAGGGGCAGAGGGATAGGGAGACAGAATCCGACGTAAGGTTCCAGCTCTGAGCTGTCAGCACAGAGCCCAACACAGGGCTCAAACCTACAAACCTTGGGATCATGACCTGAGCTGAAGTTGGAAGCTTAACCAACTGAGCCACCCAAGTGCCTCTGATCCCAGTTTAAATGATCCCAACACTCACACAATACTTCATTAATTATAAAAATAGAACTTCTACATTAGATGTTTTTTAGTCAGGATGGGCTTCAGTATTCTGTGATCCCATTCTCTCAAAATTATATATATAATTATATATATATATATATATTTCTATTCCAGTATAGTTAACATACAGTATTATAATAGTTTCCAGCATATTATTTTTATGTGCATTTTTCTGGAGAGACGGTCCATGGCTTTTATTAGATTTCATAGAAATGTACAATTATGGAAGCACCTGGGTGACTCAGTTGGTTGAGTGTTGATTTTGGCTCAGGTCATGATCTCACGGTTCGTGGATTTGAGCCTCATGTTGGACTCTGTGCTGACAGCTAGCTCAGAGCTTGGAGCCTGTCTTAGGATTCTGTGTCTCCCTCTCTCTCTGATCCTCCCATGCTCACGCTGTCTCTCTCTGTCTCTCAAAAATAAATAACACACACACACACACACACACAGAAATGAAAAGAAATGTACAATTATGTCTCTCACTTCCCAAAAGTAAAACAGGTAAGAGTATCATACTACTCTTTTAGAAATTTGAAGGAATGAAATGGACAATTATTCCTACAGATAAGGAAACACCAGTTATACTGAGTTTTGATATTCCCCACGTGGTCATCAGTATGAGAATGATCTGTTCCCAACATTGTGACAGCCCTATGCTTTAAGGAGCAGATGTGATGTCTATAAAAGGCTTGACAGTGTGCCTACTAAATATTAGTTGGCCTAAAGGTGATGGTTATTACATCCTTGAAGAGATTTGTGCATTCATTTCATTATTTTCAGCCATTTATTTCCCTCTTGCCACTTGACTCATGTTTGTTTTGTTTTGTTTTTTTAGGTTGGAAAGTATCTGAGTATAAATTAAAAAAAAATTTTTAACAGATATTTATTTTTGAGAGACAGAGAGACAGTGTGATCAGGGGAGGGGCAGAAAGAGAGGGACACACAAACTGAAGCAGGCTCCAGGCTCTGAGCCAAAGTCAGATGCTCAGCTGACTGAGCCACCCAGGCGCCCCTTGATTCATGTTATTTACAGTAAAGTAATTGAAGTCCTCAGAAGTAGACAGTACACACCATTTTGCGGTGTCTGCAAAAGCATTTTCTTTGGAGGATGAAGGTGTCTTATGAATGAATTGGCTTCACTGTTCCCATGTGATATAGAATTATAGTTGTGGCTTCCAGTGAGACAACGATGGTGCAGTTTTTTTCTTTGCATAATGAGAGGGTTTTGGTGTTTGCTGTATTGTAGACAATTACACTACAGTTTATTTTCATATCAGATTTCTTATCTATCTATTTACTTATTAATTTTTGGGACAATGCAAGTGGGGGGGGGGCAGAGAGAGGCATCAGAGGATATAAGCAGGCTCTGAGTTGACAGCAGCGTGCCTGATGTGGGGCCTGAACCATGAACCTTTAGATCATGACCTGAGCAGAAGCTGGACGCTTAACAGGTGCCTCTTTCATATTAGATTTCATATGCAACACCATTTTGTGGTAAATGTTATGTTGAAGAGCAAAAGTAGGATCAAGGCAGGAGGATGTGGGAAGACAAGACAATGGAAGTCCATAGTTTATGCAAGGCATGAAATTTGGGTGGAATTGCTACAGTTTAGATGTAGAAAGCTGTGTGTGTGCACGCCCGCGTGCCCGCCCGCCCACGGGTGTGTGTGTAAGTCACTTGTTTAGGATTTAATACAAAACTGTAAGGAGATTGGTCCTAGGTAATATAGAAATTAAAATGCCTTTATTCACCTAATTCCTTTTTCTTTCTCTTTCTTTCTTCCTTTCTTTCACTTTTTTTTGAGAGAGAGAGAAAATGCTAGTGGGGGAGCGGCAAAGAGAGAGGGTGACACAGAATCTGAAGCAGGCTCCAGGCTCTGAGCCGTCAGTGCAGAGCCAGACACAGGGCTCAAACCCATGAGTGGTGAGATCCTGACCTGAGCCGAGGTTGGCAGCTCAACAGCCACCCAGGCGCCCCCACCTAATTACATTTTCAAGTGCATTGAGATGTTTAAACAAACAAAAATTTTAAATAAAGGAAAATAAAACAATAGTGTTTAACTTTTATCTTTTTTAAAAGAACTAACAACTAGGGAACTCTGTCTTCATTGCTAATTAGATACATAAGATTTTAACAAAATTTAAACTTTTTTTGACTTGAAACAGGAACCTGGCAAAGGAAAAGAAAAAGAAAGAAATTAACATATATTGAGGGTCTACTGTGGCCAGACACTGCTAAAAAGCTTAATGTTACCATAATTGATACTGGCAGTGATCAATGAAAAAAAGTGTTTGGACTCTCATTTTGCAGACTGGTAGATAGAAACCCACTGTAAAAATTGTGTTTAATTCCCATGGCTAGCAAGTAGTAGAGACACTCTTTTCACTGTGATAAAGGAGAATTAAACAATTAATCTCTTTTAAAAATAATTGAGATAGAGTTCACATAATAAAATTTACTCTTTTAAAAGTGCACAAGTTAGTGTTCTTTAATATATTTACAAGGTTATGCAACCATCACCACTCTCTAATTCTAGAACATTTTCATTATTCTAAAAGTAACCCTGCTCCCAACTCAGCAGTCCCTCCATTCTCCCCTCCCCCAGCTCCTGGCAACCACTAATCTGCTTTTTGTCTCTGGATTTGCCTGTTCTGGACATTTCATGTAAATGGAATCATACAGTATTTGGTCTTTTGTGTCTGGCTTCTTTCACTCAGCAGAATGCTTTCAAGGTTTATCCATGTATCATATACCAGTACTTTGTTCCCTTTTATGGCTAAATAATATTTCATTGTATGAATAAGCCACAATTTGTATGAACATTCATCAGTTGGTGGACTTTTAGGTGGTTTCCACTTGCCTATTATAAGTAATGCTGTTGTGAACATTTGTTTACAGGTTTTTCTGTAGACATGTGTTCTCAGTTACTTTGTGTATATTCCTAGAAGTGGAATTGCTGGGTCAAATGGTAAGTCTGTTTAAATTTAAGGAATTACCAAACTGTTTTCCAAAGTAGTTGTGCCGTTTTGGATTCCAACTAGCGGTGTATGAGGGTTCTAATTTTTCCACATCTTCACCAACACTTGTTATTATCTGACTTTCTGATTATTCCAATTTTTTAAACATTTACTTATTTATTATATATTTTTTCAGAGCAAGAGATAACAGTAGGGGAGGGGAGAGAGACGGAGAGAAGATCCAAAGTGGGCTCAGCCCTTAGAGCAGAGAGCTTGATACAGCGCTCAAACTTACAACCTGAGATCATGACCTGAGCAGATGTTGGGTGCTTAACCAACTGAGTAACTTTTTGAGTATTGCTATAATCTTAGTGAATGTGAAGTGGGGTCTCATGATGGTTTTGATTTGCATTTCTCCAATGATTAATGATGTCGTGCATATTTTCTTGTGGTTATTGACCATTTGTATAACTTCCATGAATAGTTTGCAATTCTGTCTTAGTCCTTGGTTCTTTTAGGCTGCTATAACAACATGCTACAGACTGGGTCATTTATGAATAACACAAATTTATTGCTTAATGTTCTGGAGGCTGGGAAATCCAAGATCAAGGTGACTGCATGGTCATATTCTGGTGAAGGCCCTCTTCATAGTTCATAGCTGGTGCATTCTCACTGTGTTCTCACATTGTAGACTAAGCTAGAGCTCTCTCTGGAGCTTCTCTCTCTCTTTTTAATGTTATATTTATTTTTGAGAGAGAGAGCACGAGCGGGGAGGCGCATAGAGAGAGGCAGACAGATCTGAAGCAGGCTCCAGGCTCTGAGCTAGCTGTCAGCAGAGCCCAACACAGGGTTTGAACTCAGGAACCCTGTCATTATGACCTGAAGTCAAAGTCGGACACTTAACCGACTGAGCCTAGGAGCTTCTTTTATAAGGAACTAGTCCCTTTCATGAGGGTTCCACTCTTATGACTGAAGCACTTCCCAAAGGCCCAATTATTTAAATTTAATGTTTATTTGTTTTTGAGAGAGAGAGACAGAGAGAGCAGGGGAGGGGCAGAGAGAAGGAGACACTGAATCCAAAGCAAGCTCCATGTTCTGAGCTATCAAGACAGAGCCCGCCATAAGGTCCCTCAAACTCAGGGACCACAAGATCATGACCTGAGCCTTAATCTTTATTTCTTTCTTTTTTCTTTTTCTTTTCTTTTTTATTATTTTTTGAAACATCCCTGGGTTGATTGAAGAGGCTAGGACTTTTTTCCCTCCCCTTCAAGTCCCTCCCTATGCTGCATTTGGCATTTGGTAGCCACCAAACAATTGTTGGTTGAGTTGAATGATACTGAACATAGATATGGAACTGGTATGAATTAAGCGTTGATATCTGAAGGGGTTAATAACAGCTCTCATGTTTTGAGTACTTATTAAGTGTTCAATATTGTATTAAGTACCGACATAATTCATTGTCTCATTTAATCCTTAGAACAATCCTATCAATTATACATTCTTCCCCCAGTGTATAAGACTGAAGGGGTGCCTGGACGGCTTGCTTGGTGAGGTATTTGACTCCTGATTTTGGCTTGGATCATGATCTCCTGGTTCGTGGGTTCCCCACTTCTGGCTCAGCTCTGACAGTGTGAAGCCTGCTTGGGATTCTCTCTCTCTCTCTGTCTCTCTCTCTTTCTCTCTTTCTTCCCCCCCTCCTTCTCCCTCCTTCTCTCTCCCCCTCCCCCACTCAAGCTCGCACTCTCTCTTTCAAAATAAATGAGTAAACTTAAAAAAAATTTTTTTTAATAAATAAAGTAAGACACTGAGGCTTAGACAAGCCAAATAACTTGTCTAAGACCACACAGTTGATCTGGGATTTGAAAGAACCCTTGGCTTGGATGGTAGGTGCTCATTTTAACCACCATGTTCTTGAGTGAGGGCAACAAGCAGCACGTGAAGAAGCCAGAGGATGGCGAGGAGGGGGACCTGGAGGCAGATGGGTTGTGAATAGTCACGCTAAGGAACTCGATGCTGTCTTTCAGACTTGTGAAACTTTGAAATAGATGTTTAAGAGTCTTGTAGGTTCATTTGCAGAACTATAATTCTTTTTTTATTTTCAAGTTTATTTATGTTGAGAGACTGAGTGTGAGTAGGGGAGGGGCAGAGACGGAAGAGTGAGAGAATCCCAAGCAGCCTCTGTGCTGATGGCATGGGACTTGAAATCGCTGAGAGTATGACCTGAGCCGAAACCAACAGTTGGATGCTCATCCAACTGAGTCACCCAGGAGCCCCCAAAACTATAATTCTTTTTTGACATGAATCAAATTTTGAAACATTTCGAGTTTGCCAATTTCCCTGATTTTATATTTTACTTTGAAGGTTACATTTCTCTTTAGCCATCTTTTTAGTTCTTTCCCTAAAATTTTATATTTTTACTTAAAATATTTTTACCCTTCCTGGACCTCATTGTCCTCTGAATATTGGCATGGTAATTCTACACTATCATGATAATTTTTCATTCTCCTGTGCCTTCAAGCAGATGTTTTTATATTTCGTGCAGCTTTTCTAATTGTCTTTAGCAGGACGGTTTTTCCAAATGATTAATTCTATTATTAGTGAGAGTGAAAGTTTTATATTCTTTTTAATTAATAAATGTAAGACTATGTCATGATGGAATGGTGGAATTAGAATGCCCCAACTCTAGCAGAAATCATGTTAATACATGTACATACAATGTTCTGATGTCCCAAAACAGTGTGTTCTTAAATATTTTCAGTTTTTATATTAAATTAATTTTAGTTGCTCATTATATTTTTTCACTATATTTTTTAAATGCCAATATAGTTAACATACAGTGTTATAAAGTAGTTTCAAGTGTACAATATGGTGATTCAACTATTCTGTACATTACTAGGGCTCATCATATTAAGTGTACTCTTAGTCCCGTTACCTATTTCACCCATCCCCCTACCACTTACCTCTCATCATCTGTTCGTTCCTAATAGTTAAGAGTCTTTTTTTTGTTTGTCTCTTTTTTTACTTTGTTCATTTGTTTAATTTCTTAAATCCCACATATGAGTGAAACCATATGGTATTTGTTTTTCTCTGACTGACTTACTACTTCCCTTAACATTACACTCTCTAGATCCATCCATGTTGCTGCAAATAGCAAGATTTCATTCTTTTTTGTGGTTGAATAATATTCCAGTGTGTGTAATTAGCACATCTTCTTTTACCCCTTGTCTACCGTTGGGCACTTGGTCTGCTTCCATAATTTGGGTATTATAAACAATGCTGCAATAAGCATTGGGATCCATGTATCCTTTAAAATTAGCATTTTTATATTCTTTGGGTAAATAGATGGTAGTGGAATTACGGGATCATATGGTAGTTCTAGTTTTAATTTTTTGAGGAACTTCCATATTGTGGCTGCACCAGTTTGCATTCCCACCAACAGTTCATGAGGGTTCCTTGCTCTCCACATCCTTGCCAACACTTGTTTCTTCACTTTTTTTTTATCACATTGTTTTTTATATACAGTTTTCTTAACTAATGACAGACATTGTTCTCTGTTGCTGCCATGGAACCACCTGGAAGCCAAGTGCTATATCACATGCTTTCATAGTCATTCTAACATTTAATCGTAATGTCAGCATTGTCCTTCACTGAGTCTGTGGAAGGTTGACTTGCTTAAGGTCTCATATTTAAAGATTTTTTTTTAAGAGAGCGTGCAAGTGAGGGAAAACGGTAGAGGGAGAGAAAGAAAGGGAGACAGAATCTTAGGCAGGCTCCCACCTTGGGTCTCCATTCCATTTCCCTGAGATCATGACCTGAACTGAAATGAAGAGTCAGATGCTCAACTAACTGAGTCAGCCAGGTGCTCCAAGTTCCCATATTTAATAGTATTGTTGGGATTTGGGCCCACCAGGGACATATTGATCTTATTTAAGATAATATTTTTATATTCTATAATATCATATTTTAAGGTGGGGGCTCCTGGGTGGCTCAGTCGGCTAAGGTTCCGACTTTGGCTCATGATCTCACAGTCTGTGAGTTCAAGCCCCGCATTGGACACTGTGCTGACAGCTCAGAGCCTGGAAACTGCTTCAAATTCTGTCTGTCTGTCTCTCTCTCTCTCAAAAATAAATATTTAAAAAATTAAACATTTAGGCTGGATAGGCCAGCAAGAAATGAAACTTTTCTCTTTCTTTTTTTAAGATTTTATTTTTAAGGGGCGCCTGGGTGGCTCAGTCGGTTAAGCATCTGACTTCGGCTCAGGTCAGATCTCACATTAGTGGGTTCAAGCCCCGCGTCAGGCTCTGTGCTGCCAGCTAGCTCAGAGCCTGGAGCCTGCTTCCGGTTCTGTGTCTCCTTCTCTCTCTGCCCCCTCTCCTTCATGCTCTGTCTCTCTCTGTATCAAAAATAAATAAAACATTTAAAAATAAATTTAAAAAAAAGGATTTTATTTTTAAGTAATCTCCACCCAACATGGGGCTTAAACTCAGAACCCTCAGATCAAGAGTCATACATTCCACTGACTGAGCCAGCCAGGTGCCCCAAAACTTTATTTTCAAGACATCTACAGTAATTTTCTTTTATTATATGCATAGTTAGTGAGTAAGAGAATTGTTGGGTATAGCAATCCTTAATCCCCCCCAAACTCACTAACACTTCATTTCTTGTGATGAAGCAAAAAGCAGCCCTATTATATATGGGTCTATAATCACAAAGTTAAAATTTTAATTATAGCATCAGTGAATGCAGTTTGACTTATTCTCAAATAACGTGGTTTAAAGAGCTAATGTTATGGGCATTCACAACTTATAAAAAATAGTAAAACATTAAGAACCATTTATTTTATTTTAAACAAGAGGTAATTGAATAAGTATTTGGAAGTTAGGTAAGTCAAACATTTTGGGAAGAATTGCAGTTTTTTAAGTAGTCATTAAGAGTGAGTATCTATGGGGGCGCCTGGCTGGCTTAGTTGGTAAAGCATGCAACTCTTGATCTCTAGATTGTGAGTTTGAGTCATAGAGATTACTTAAAAATAAATCTTTAAAAAAAAGATAAAAGGGTATCTATGGAAACACCATTATAATCATTTATGCTAAAACATTCTTAAGAAAGATAGACAAGTTTTGTATTTAAATCTGCACAGTTAGCACAGCTACAGGCTTGAGCTCTATACGTGTTCATTTCTAGCGTGAACTGTGATGAAAATAACTTTTTTGTTACGGCAAATATACCTCCTCTTGTCTTCATAAGGTATTTCTAAAGGGCTTTACATTGCAAAAGTTCAAAAGGATCCCTGTTAGACACAGAAGTGGTATCAAGTTAAAAGAACTGAGGACCTAGAAAGAGGTAGGAAGAAGCTTGAGGGCCATTTATTTTATTTTATTTTATTTTATTTATTTGTCATATTTATTTATTTATTTTTGAGAGAGAGAGAGAGAGAAAGTGGGGCTCACCTGATGTGGGGCTTGAGCTGACCTGACGTAGAACTCAAACTCAGGTACCACAAGATCATACCTGAACTGAAATCAGATGCTTAACTGACTGAGCCACCCAGATGCCCCTATTTATTAGGTTAATAAACTAATGTACCCATTGAATAAGTCTTTGGCTGTCAAGAAAATCAGACTTTGGGAAAAGTTATTTTTAGGCATTCTACTATTATAAAAATATTACAGGCTCAATGGCAAGATTTTTGGTTTTTATTTATTTATTTTTTGGTTCTCCCTGAAAAAATTGGTAATTCCTGTCTTCTCTCAACCTGAGCTAAGCTCCATGAAAAAGAATTTATTCATTAAGTCAGAAATCCCAAAGGTAAGAACTGGCTCCAATAGAGTTGGTATTCTCTATTCTATTACTGGGATGAACAATGAGCACCCCTTGCTCCAAACATCAAAAACATCTGTCTAGTACAGTTACCCTGCTGAAGGACATAACTTATTTCTAGGCAAATTATTTTTTAATTTTTTAAACATTTTTTTGTTTTTTATTTATTTTTGAGAAACAGAGAGAGACAGCAGGAGCAGGGGAGGGTCAGAGAGAGAGGGAGACACAGAATCTGAAGCAGGCTCCAGGCTCTGAGCTAGCTGTCAGCACAGAGCCTGATGTGGGGATTGAACCCATGAACTGTGAGATCAGGACCTGAGCTGAAGCCAGACGCTTAACCAACTGAGCCACCCAGGCGCCCCTAGGCCGACAAATTTGTTTCTCCATAGATAGTGTGAAACTCTAGGAAATGAGTTTAAGAACTAAAGGAGTTAACTCTTCTTGAATAATTAATCTTATCTCAAAAAAATTTTGCATACATTCATTTTTTAAAAATTTTAAAAATGTTTTACTTACTTTTGATACAGAGAGAGACGGAACATGAGAGGGGGAGGGGCAGAGAGAGAGAGGGAGACACAGAATCTGAAGCAGGCTCCAGGCTCCAAGCTGTCAGTACAGAGCCCGACACGGGTCTCAAACCCACAAGTGTGAGATCATGACCCAAGGTGAAGTTGGACGTTTACCGACTGAGCCACCCAGGCGCCCCACATACATTCATTTTCAAAACATGCTATTCTCTGATTAGGAGATTTGGTTATACAAGAGTGATTTCTAGCTTAAAAATGAGAGTTTTCAGATCTAAGACAAACCAATCACCTTTCCTTAGGTTTTCCCTTGAAAAAGTAGCTGTTATTTGTGATGATCAGTTTAATAGGAGCATCATTGTTGGCTTTTGCAAGCACTAATTATGGAAAATTGAACCAAAAAAAGTAACATCTCAAACTGGAATCATAGAGAATTAAAAGCTGATTACATCTCTCCATGTGCCTCTTGTATTCATTGTCCCCTTAGCTCTTTCACAGCCATACTCCAGTGTGACTTTCTGTAGCCACAGTGCTGCCAGTGTCCTTGCACATGCTGTGAACCTTCACTGGGGACACATACATTTCTTCTGTCCCTCTAAATGTCACCAACTCCTGCTTATCCTCCTTAGGTTTCAGTGGAAATGTCACTTCCTCTGGGAAGACTTCTCTTTCATAGCTTTTCTGGGCTCATCCCCATTCTATACTGCATCATTATTGTCTGTGTGTCTCCTGAGATATTAGGTTCTTTTTTCAATTTTTTAAAACTTTTATTTAGTCTTTTTTTTTTTTTTTTAATTTTTGAGAGAGAGAGACAGCATGAGCAGGGGAGGGTCAGAGAGAGTGGGAGAGACAGAACCCGAAGGCAGGCTCCAGGCTCTCAGCTAGCTGGCAACACAGAGCCCGACGCGGGGCTCGAACTCACAGACTGTGAGATCATGACCTGAGCCGAAGTCAGACGCTTAACTGACTGAGCCACCCAGGCGCCCCCTAAGATGTTAGGTTCTGAGGGGCAGGCACAGCACCAGTTCTGCGTATTGGAAGTCCCCAACATTTATGAAGTCATTGTATGGGATTTTATTTATTTGTTTGTTTTTTTATAAGTTGTTTAAAGATTTAAATGGGAAGGTTCATTGTAAAAAATCAATTAACAAATTTCAAAGAAAATGTTTTTGGATGTGGAGTCTTGTAAGGTTGCTCAACAATTTTAAGTTGGATTTGGTAAACTTAGGAAATAACTAGATCTAATTCTTGGGAAACAAGTTGTGTGTATGTAAAATGATTTGAGCTTCTCAGAGAAACAGTGAATTTTTATGATTTTGGTATTAGACTTGATGAGACAATTGGACTATCTAAAAACTGAGGGTTCAGTGCTATGTAGTGTTCGCTCTCCAGCATGAGTGATATGGAGAGGGAACCCAAGGATAGAGAACTTCCTTTTTTTTTAAAGGATATTATTGACATAAAATACACAGAACACACTAGCAATACTAAGTAAATTTCAAAACATCATTCACAAAAGGGGACATTTTCCTAAACAGCAGCATCCTTTCTGATTTGTTTTAGACAAAAACCTTATAGGTAATCTTTTTGGATTTCTCTGTCCAAATTATGAATTTAGACGTAATGGAGTAGGCTTGTTGGTTTTAAGTTAGTACAAAGAATTGTTGAGAAACTGGGTAGAGGTGATATTTCAGCCCCATTAATCTCTGGCATTATCTCTGCTTCACCTCACTGACAACACTTCTTCCTTGGCAATTATTAAAGACCATCATTCCCTTGTTCCTTAATTCTTGTTATTGAGCATCAGTTATTTATTTTCTTATTTAAAAAAATTTTTTTAATCTTTGTTTATTTTGAGAGAAAGAGATAGACATAGCAAGCAGGGGAGAGGCTGAGAGTGAGGAGACAGAATCCCAAGCAGGCTCTACACCGGCAGGACCGAGCCGGATGTAGCTCAGTGTGGGACTTGAACCCACGAACAGTGAGATCATGACCTGAGGCGAAATCAAGAGTTAGACGCTTAACCAACTGAGGCACCCAGCTGCCCTGAAGAGTAGTTATTTTTACCAGTAGTAAGCAGGACTGCTGAAGAATGGGGTAGACACTAGATAGACCTGGCCCCTTATAAGAAGGAAAAGGGGTTTTTGCAGATAAGCCTCAGAGAAGGAAGTGGGGGATGGAAGGAAGCCACGGAAGGCTGTGTGAGATCAGCCACCTATACCCAGACTATTATTGCTTACCCAATCACCAATCACCCAGGAAGATCTCCTGTCAACCTGAGGCTTCTGTGTCTCACAAGAAATAAAACCAAGATCTCTGTTAGAATTGTGAAAAATATGAGCCATCCTTTTCTTACTCTTAGTGATTGGAAATTTATAAAGTATGGTACTTAAAATATCTTTACCCAGGTATCACTGCAAAAGCTATGACCCCCTCCCCCCAACAATACATAAGAAAAGAAATATAGGGGCCCCTGGGTGACTCAGTCGGTTAAGCGTCCAGCTTTGGCTCAGGTCATGATCTCACAGTTTGTGGGTTTGAGTCCCACATCAGGCTCTGTGCTAACAGCTAGCTGGAGCCTGCTTCAGATTCTGTACATCCTTCTCTTTTTTAACCCTCCCCTGCTTGCACTATCTATCTCTGTCTCTCAAAAATAAATTAAAAAACATTTTAAAAATTAAAAAAAAAAGAAATATAAAAGTATTTCATAGGAGAGGAGAGAGGGGCTACTACTGGAAGGATTTTGTGCTGCAGGGGTGTCCAATTTGAGGAAACATTATCACTCCCGAGATTCACCTAAAGGAAAACTCCTAGGTAGTGTTTGTATGTCTAGTTTCTTGTGGATGCAGAATGGCTATGTTTAGAAAGAGAAGTAGAATTTTGAAATTATTCATAAATTTGTCTCTGAGGGCACAGAAATTTTTTAAAGCACATTTAATGTAATGTTCACTTAAAAACTGGTCTTCTAGGAATATGAGCCACTACTTCTCTATCCTAAAAATGAAGTGTATGGGGGTTTTGCATTAGAAAAAATTTTAAATTAAATTTATTTAAAATTTATTTATTTATTTTTTTGGGGGGGAGAGAAAGTACAGGCAGGGGAGAGGGGTAGAAGGAGAGAGAGAATCTCCAGTAGTTTCCACAGAGTGGATGATGTGTGGGGGGTTCCATCCCATAACCTTGGGATCATAACCCGAGCAGAAGTCAAGAGTCAGTCGCTCAACCAAGAGAGCCCCACTGCCCCCCCCTCCTGGAGTGTGTGGTTTTGAAGATGTTTCAGGCTTAAAGGTTATTTGGGGATATTTACTGATGTCTATTGTTGGGCATTAAAAAATGAAGAGGAGTTATAGACAAAGCAGTGTAGACAGTTGGTTATACCTCAACTCAAGTTCTAACTTGCTGTGTAGTGTGAATTCAGTACTTTTAACTCTTTGAGCCTTAGTTTATCTATGAAATAATGTAGACTCAACTTTTTTCTCTGATGTTCTTTTATAGTTCTACAATCATTTGATTTCAAAGAAATTTTTAATGTTTATTTATTTTTAGAGAGAGAGAGAGAGAGAGAGTGCACATGTGAGCATTAGCAGGGGAAAGGGGTGCAGAGAGAGAGGGGGAGAATTCCAAACAGGCTTCACACAATTAGCGTGGAGCTGGATGCCGAGCTCCAACGTGTGAGATCTTGAGGTCATGACGTGAAACCATGTGTCTGACACTTAACCGACTGAGCCACCCAGGCACCCCTACTATCATGTGATTACGAGAAAAGGGATCCCATTTTGTAATATTTGAAAGAACCTAAAAGTCATTACAGAATTAAATACAACTCATGCAAGTTAATAATCATGATTCCTTGTGAGAAAAACAAATAGATTTCAGTGACAAAAGCAGTTCTGACTAAGTAGGACTACAACACAGGGTTTCTTAGTTTCTGATCTGTCATTCTTTCAACAGAATCTACTGGTTTGCACTTTGCCCTAACTAATAAGAGAGTGGGAATGGCTCTTTTGACCTCCAGTTTCTCAGCTAGGAATGTCTGATTATTTTCTCCATCAAAGCTCGCCATCACCTAAGCTCTGAGCTGAGAGACTGTCAAATCACTAAGTATAGGATTTAGAGCAGATGGTCACAACCAATGTAGGTTACCAATCCATTCTGTGTTCAAACAAGTGCACATCTTCATGGTAGAGTATCAGTTGGCTATTTTGAGTTAATGTCAGCTCTGGTCACTTTAATTAACCCTCATATTTAGCTGAGATGAGCCTTGGCCTTATTTATTAATTCATTTTACAGAACACTGCACACAGACCTCCAATGTTTGCTTAGGTTGCCAAGTGCAATCTTGTATGGCTTCATGAGTATCCCATGCAGTGAAAATTCTGTCACTGGGGCTTTAAAAAGTGGACTGACTTCTCACTGTTGTGGATTTTCAGTACACCTAACACTCGGAGCCTGGTTTTATTTTATTGGGACAAACATGGATCACATGGGTAATAGATTGATTTTCAATATATAGTTATATTATATATCATGGCCAACTTTACTAAATATTGAGCAATCAACCTGGGAAAATGTTGATACTTTTTAAAAATTAGATTCAATATTCAAGGAGGAAAGGCATAATTTGTAATTGACATGAAAGGAACTTTAAATAATGCAGGGCTACCCTTGTACAACTACGCAGTCCACGACTGACAGGAATGTAAAATGGAATAGCCACCGTAGAAAATTTGGTGGTTCCTTGAATAATTAAACATAATTATCATATGATCCAGCAATTCTACTCCTACTTGTATATTAAAAGAATTAAAAGCAGGGACTTACATAGATACTCGTACCCATGTGCAAAGCAGAATTATTCACATTAGAAAAAACGTGGGAACAACCAAAATGTACAACGGAAGAACAGATAAGCAAATTTGGTGTATAATACACATAGTGAAATACCATTGAGCCTTAAAAAGGAATGAAATTCTGGGGCGCCTGGTTGGCTCAGTCAGTTAAACTTCCCACTTCAACTCAGATCATGATATCATGATTTGTGGGAGCGAACCCCACATCTGCCAGCAGCACAGAACCCGATTCGGGTTCTCTGTCCCTCCTCTGCTCATTCTCTCTCTCTCAAAAATAAAATCTTTTTTTAAGGTTTACTTATTTTTGAGAGGGAGACACAGAATCTAAAGCAGTCTCCAGGCTCTGAACTGTCAGCCCAGAGTCCAACCCAGGGCTCGAAATCATAGAGCTTGAGATCATGACCTGGGTAAAGTCAGATGCTTAATCAACTGAGCCACCCAGGTGCCCCAAACTTTAAAAAAAATATATATTGAAAGAAAAAGGAAAGGAATTCTGATAATCTTACAACATGGATGAACCTTGAAAACATTATGCGAAGTGAAAGCCAGACACAAAAGGACAAATATTATGTGATACCACTTACATGACACACTGGATTAGGCAAATTTATAGAGACAGAAAGCAAAATAAAAGGTAGTAAGGGCTGAGAGAAAGTGAATGAGGAGGTATTGTCTGTTGGATACAGAGTTTCTGTTTGGGATAATGAAACTGTGGGGAGAAATGGAGAGGGAAGTTTCACAGCATTGTGAATGTACTTAATGCTACTAAACTGTACACTTACAAATGGTTAAAATGGCAAATTTTAGGCTATATATATTTTGTCATGCACACCAGAAACTTCAAAGAAAAAGAAACGTAGGACCATTTTGAAATCTTGTATTAGGTCCTGTTTTTCTACCTGTTTCAGGGATGCTTCATTCACCACTGAGAGCTTCTTAGTGCAGGCTCAGTGTGCTTCAAGTTGTCCTGATGGATGTGGTTAGGTCAGAATCCACCGGTTTTGCTACCAGGAGGCTTGCTTTTTACATTCATTAAACATTTTGAGGGTGCGTAGGTGATGGAGAGGTAGTTTAAAGTCGGAAAAGAGTGCATGTTGGACTTCCCATTCCAACAAGGAAAGCGTGCTTTTGTGGCAAACCGAAAAGCTAGGAATCCAGGGTGATGAAATACAGGCCTTCCGGCCCTCACTCTGTTCCTGATTTCGGGTTGTGGGAATCTGTTCCGAATCCAACTGCAAGTGGAAAACCCATCTTTGGCCGAGCAGCAAGGGAGGCCCTCCTGCCAATCCCCTAAATGTGTTGCCGAAACTTTGGCCCTGTGAGGATGGAGCTGAGGCTGTCTTCCCAAGATCTGTGCAGCTGTCAAGGTGGCTGTGATGGGACTGTGACTGGCCTCTGCGCTACAAGTTGGCAATGACCTTGAGACCCGCCAGCTCACAGCAGCTGTCCTGGTTCTTTCTCTACTGCCACTGTTGCCTGGCCAGGGGACTTAAGGGGAGGGAGCTAAACTCCTCTGGTTCTGCCATTCGCAGGGTCTGGCAAGTTGCAGTGCCCAGGTCTCCCAGTGCCTACACCCGCTGGGCACAGTGGCAGTCCAGGTGCATGAGTGTGGGTGGCTGCTCGTGCCACCTCTGGCTCTGCTCCCAATTCCTGGGAAGTGGGTGGCCCCGGCTGACCATCAGCTTGCTGCGCAGACAGGCTCCACGTGGGGACCTGCCTGGCAGCTCCAGGGGGAGATGCTCAGTGACAGCTAATGATCTTGAGAGACAGAGAAGCCAAAGGTGCCCCTTTTGTCCCAAAGGTTTGAGCCCACCTTCTGGACAGTAGGGATTTCTCTGGGAAATGAAGGTCACCAGAAATGTGCAGAGCAAGAGAGAAATCTTTTTTTCTCCAGCCACTTGGAGTGGCAAGTGTATTTTGTAAACTCCTCCCCTTCTCCTTGTCCTAATCCTGTCCTTTTCGTTTTAAGTGGCTTCATTAGTATTTTCTAATCTGCCTTTGTCATTGGACATTTATTGACAGAAATCAAATTGCTGTGTTTCTGGGCAAAGCGCCTGCTGCAAAGAGGTGTGGTTCCCGGGGAATGAGACACGCAGCCCAACAGCTGAGCCTACACTGTCCTCACATAACCTCCCTGCCTTAAATATCGCCAATATTTAGCCTTGCCTTATAAAGTAAAAATGCACAATACCTTCCAGAGTTTCAGCAAGCCCAAATGCCCCCCTCGGCTCAGTTATATCTCCTGTAGGTTGGAGGCAGAGCCGCGCACCCCTCCCCCCGCGCAGACCTGCCCTCCGCAGCCGCCAAGAGGTTACTAATCAGGGAGCCTCCGCCATCGATCCGATGGTGGAGACCTGGGGGATTTGTGTGCATTGTTTTTGCTGAAGCCTCCTGTGATTTCGGCGCGACCAGATCCTCTGCAGCGCACTCCATGTCGCAGCTTGTGGCTGCCTGTGTCCTGTGGTGAGAGCGGAGCCGCACAGGAGATCCTTTGTCTAGGAAGGCTAACAGAGAAGATCACTTTGGAGTTGCTAAGCTCTGCATTGCCATTGGCTGCACTCTTTGTGGGGCTGTTTTTGCAAAAGGCATGCCCAGCACGTCTACAGTGCTGGCAGGCCAGGGCTGCCTTTAAACACCATGATAATAATACCAAAAAGCAGTTTGCAGAACTGTTCCACTGTAGAGGCTTCCTCTGCAGAAGCAAGCAAGATGGCTACCTCGTGGGCTTCGCTGTGAAGAATGCAGAGGCTAATTAAGACAGACTTTAAGGGGAAAAAAGGGTATTTCCCTACTTCATCTTTATGCAAGGCTTTTTTTCAGTGACTTTTAAAGTATACATTTTACATAAGTTCTTTAGGTTCTGCCTAGCAAACATGTTGATGATTTTAAATGGTATAAGTAGTTTTCTAGAGAAATAGCCAAAATATTTGGGGGGGTGGGAGCTAATTTTTTTTCTTAAACGGAGGCTGATTTTGCAATTTGATTTTTTTTAGGTTATAAAAGAAAACAAGAGGCCCCAGAGGGAAAAGAAGCCCAAAGTTTTAAAGGTAATCAGCTATTGATTAAATCATATTTAATTTTTTTGCCATTTCATATAGTATTTTTCTGTCACTTAGGAGTAAATTTGGAGTACAGTGGGTGTAAATTCTCCTGGATTTTCAGTAGATAAATGAATTTTCACTCAAGTAAATGTTTTTTTCTTGTAGTGCTGCATACTGTGCATCTTAGCATCCTTTATTTTCAACCCCACACAAGTCTTCAGAAGGAAAAGTTTATATGCAAAGCATTGTGAATAAAATTTGTTTTTCTCTGTAGATCCCTTTGTAGCATCTGCATTTGTGGTGTTGCACCAGTGTGTAAACTTAAGCTCATAGGGAGAGAGACACTATTTGAAGTTGACAGCTATGATCCATTGTGATTTTAATAGACCTTCCATTAGATACTATTTTAAAATGTGTGGTTTTTCTTTCCAAAGGAAAAGGTCCTTAGAGGTTTTAGTTCAACTTAAAATGTGTAAGCCATTGAGATCAGCCAAATTGCTTAATCCCAAATTCTCACTGTATCATTTTTAATTTTGGCATTCATAGAGCTGTAGGAATTTGCATGGTTTCTTTATTTTCAATAGTTTGCCTAATGAGTATTTAGCAGTAACCTAATTCAGCTACAAGCTAACACTGTGTGTTGAGCTTTGTACAGTATTTAGAAGGGTTAATTTAAAAGCATATGGCTTACGAAAAGTTCAAGGCTAGCTTTAGTTCAGCAAATGGGTGCTTATGTGTTAAAGGGTTCAAGTGGCATATTGCTGTTATACATGTTAGCAACCTGAGCAAGTAACCGTTTTCATTTAAAAAGACATATTAAGCAATAAAACTTACTGGTCTTTAAAATTATATTACGTATATATAATTTTAAAATACTTTAACCTAATCTTAGCTTTTCTTTTGCAAATAAAGTTTTAGCACTCAAAGAGAAACAACATGTTGAACTATGGATGTGGCAAATTTTTCTCTCATTTGCTTCCCCAGTTGTGTACCTTGAAAATGTTATTAACATTTTGGAGAACCAAACCTTGCATTGCTTTCAAATTTGTCTGACCACCTTGAGTTTCTGTTTCCTGTGTGTACACAGCATTGCCATGTACATTTTCATCAACCAACAAGTATTTGTTTAATATTTACCACACAGTCATCAGTGTTCTAGGCACCGTGAAATGAATGAAATTGCTTGGCACAAATTCTCATTGGGCCTGGACAAACAGAATACTGGTTATTTTCAGGGTAAATTAACCCCTCCTGTTTTTCTTCTGCATGTTGATTCACCCACCCCCTTTCACTTCCTTCCCCTCCTCCAACTATAGAATTCTATCATTAAAAGCCCGGATTATATTTCTTCATCTCTTCTTACACTTTCTGGGTTGGGTGTATCCATCTTAAGTGTTTTGTCTTCTCATCTTCAAGTGAGAAATTGTTTTAGTGCTGCTATTAAAATGGCTCTCAAATTTGCAGGGGGCAGAATAAGGGTATAAGAGAAAGGTCAATTACATGGACACACTAATATAGACTAAGCTTGGTAGTTAAATCATCATCTGCCTTTGCTAAAAAGTAGAATTGGGCTTTGGGAACACTATTTAATTCTATGTTTATTTTGTTAGTCTGTGGGTGTCCTGTCACCTGAATAAATTTCAGAAGTAAATATACCGTGTATTGCTTTTTTGAATCATGGCAATGGACTCTGATTTATTTTAAAATAAACACCAGTGGGTGGCTAAACTTCATGGACCACAGCAAGCAGAACTGAATTGTTGCTCACTTTCCTCTCTAGTCATCAATTGTTGTATAAGAGTAGGGAAATGCCCTAAAAGGAAAAAACAATACCCCCCCATGGTGGCATTTTAAAATGTTTTCTTTAGTTTTCTGTAGTATGTAATGTATTTTATTCTCCAAAGAAAGCTTTGTTTCTTTGCTCCATGGTAGAAATGCTAAAATACTTCCAGATTTTAGCTTGACTTGGGTAAAATATATAGAATATTGTACAGCCCTGAAGGAGATGTTAGGAAAACTAAATCCATACTTGGGGATGGAGGGTGGGGGTAAGAGCACAACCTTCTGTTTGAGGTTTTATAGGTGAGAACTTGGGTTTCCAGTGGGCTGCTTCCTGGGAGAGATGATGGGAGTCTAGAGGTTACAGCTTGGTCTCCTGTTGTAATTGACTCTTTGCATTTGACATTGTGCCAGAGATCCAGTCTGCTTGCTTTGACTCTGGCCTCTTGGGTCTTCAGATCTCCTGGGTCCCTTGCTCTTTGTCAGGGTAGATGCTACAGGTATCCTGGCTGATCTTCACTTTCACGATCTGTGGAGAAGCAGTTGGATAGGTGAAGAGTCTGATTAAGGAAACTGGGTGCAGACTTGAAGCTTGTCCCATCCTTCTTTGAACTTGCAAACTAAATATTGAATCCAGTTGTGGGGCTGAAATAGCCTGGTAGTCTCATACCTCTAATTTTTAAGCAATCTACTATCATACCTCTAATTTTTAAGCAATCTACTATCTATGTCAGTAACCTGTATTTATTCTATTGTAGTTCAAAATTTAAAACTGTGACTTCTAATCCCTGCCTAGAGAGATAACTTTCCTATAGCTGAAATGACAGCTTCTCTCCAAAGCACCCATGGCCAGAATGGGTATCAAATGATGGCGAGGGTGGGAGGGGTGGGCTCAGCACAAATTATTGCCCCCACTGGTTCTGGAGGATGAAACCTCACTGATTATCACGAAAGTTGCTGTTGTAGATACATGGCAGCTTATTGGCTTGGCGGTGCTGTAATTGTCTCCTTGACTCTTGTGCAAGGTAAGGGTATGAAGTAATTTCAGGCATTGATTCAAAAAATTGAACTCATGAGTGGCATGATTTGGAACTCCATTTGGTAGAAACATTTACATGAATAGTCTCAACTTGCTATGTCAGGGCAAAAGGGTATATTTCCTTAACTTCCCTTAAGAGAAAGTAAATTTTAAGGTATTATCACTTTGGTTAGGTTAACCAGTCATTGTCCCTGGAAAAAACCAGATCACACGGGTAGTGAGGGGAATTTAAAAAGGGAATTGTTTAAAAGATGTGGGTAGAATTAAGGGAAAAACTAGGGATGTCAAGTATCCCAGAGCGAGTGACAGCAGAGAGTTCTCACCACCCTTAGGCCTGGAAGGACCAGGGAGTGGGAGCAGGTATCCAGGTAGAAAGCATAATTGGAGTGGAAGAGATGGAGCACGGGCTTTTGTTGTGGCCTTTGGTACAAGGATGTTTCTCCAGAAAGAAGGTCTTTGGGTCAGGGTTGGGGGATTGGAAATAAATACCCTGCCCTCCAGTTTCTTGCTGCTTTCATTGGTGGATCCAATCAGAAGCCAAAAGGAAAGGGAGCATATGGATGAAATATGTCCAGGTAACCTCTTGTGGCACGTAAGAGGGTGTATAAGATGGAGTATGGACTTAGAATGGCAAACAGAACATATTCAGCATCACTAGTGACCACATGGACAGTATAGAAGGGTCAAAAACAGTAGTAGAAATATTATTATGTAAGAGAGTAACATTAGGCAAGGGTGGGTAAAATGTGTTTAAGAAACACCATACAGTATTTGCAACTTATCTGTAAATCTAAAATTGTTCAGAATAAAAAGTATGGGCATCCCTGAGCAGGGAGCATATCTACACAGTCTGTAATTAGACACAGTCTTTCTAGGCCAGTAAAGGATTTTTCTAGCTATTTGGTTATAAAATATCATCAAAGTAGTATTTGGAAGAACTGAGTGAACAAATATAAAGAAATGTCAGTGGATATTAAATCAGGAAACTGCCTACAGATTATTTAGAAAAGAAAAAATGAAAGCTAAGTAATCTTCCTGCTAGCTTGTACACTGGCAGGCCCTGCTCTTCACTGTTTCCTTCCTTCCTTGATGATGCTGATAAAGGAAAAGAACAAGTGGTGGTGGGGGTTGGTGGGGGGAACATAAGACATATATCTCACTAGGAGAGAAAAAGACACTCACATATCACTACACTTAGGTCTTTAAGAAATATGTTTTAAAAGGAGAATCAAATAATAAATCATATTCATACATGGTCTTGATTTGTAAGACATAGTGACATTCAAAATATTTAGTTTCATCATTGTCTGGCACATAGTAAATGCTCAGTAAACTCTGTTTCCGAAACATTATTTATATCCAATAAATTTTTTTTAGCATTTACTGAATGCTGGGACTACAATGGTGTACCTGATAAAAATGATTTCTGCCCACTTGGAGGTTAACTACTGCTTAGGGAAGGCAGGCAAAAAAAAAAAAAAAAATTAAAGACAAATGAAAGGGGTGCCTGGGTGGCTCAGTCAGTTGGGCCTCTGACTTGGGCTCAGGTCATGATCTCACGTTCGTGGGTTCGAGCCCACGTCGGGCTCTGTGCTGACAGCTCAGAGCCTGGAGCCTGCTTCTGATTCTGTGTCTCCCTCTCTCTGTGTCTCAAAAATAAATAAAACATTAAAAAAAATAAAGACAAATGAAAAATATTACAAATTGCATATGTTTGAATGAAACAACAAATGCCAAGCTAGGGAGATTTACTTCATTTATAAATTGTTACCTATAAGAGTGATGAAAAAAGTACCAAATTTGATATCATTTAGTTACCTTGTTTATTTTTAAAACGCACTTAGCTAGGAGACATGAAAGATAACAAAGTTACTAGACAGTCTTCTCTGCACACTTATCTACAACTTTGTTTCAGTTAGTAAAAAAATCACTGGTAAACTTTTCTTAACTCTGGTTATAATGTAACATTCCATGACTTATAGTAACATGTTGCCAATTTAAGTGCTAGATCAAATGCTGAGCTTGACTATTGTTAAGGGGAAAAAGCATGCCATTTTGATAGTCTTTTATAGTCTCATGCAATGAATCCCAGACTTCTGAATATAATAGACAAGTATGGAAAAAATTCAGACCGGATGGTGACAGTATCCACAAAGCAATACTACTAGCTTAAAAAAAAACCTATATAAATTATAAGAAGATAATCTCAGAATACAGGACAGTCATATATAAATTTAATTGTTTGGTTTTCTGATTCCACACATGGTCTTTATTTTCCTCATTATGTCATAAACTGGCAAAAATTGTCAAATATGTGTGCTCATCCATCAGTGTTGATTCACATGATCAAAGGCGCACATGGGGCTTCTGGTTTGCATACCCAGAAATTGTAATATCGTATTTTGCCCAGAGATGATCAGACTGATTTCAGGGCTGGATTCTCACTAAGCCAAGCTCACACACAGTCAACTCATTCATTTATTATTGGAGCACGTACATTTCCAGTGACTCAAGACCCATGTTCATTCTGTAATTTCTAGGAATGATCCCAGAGAATCAGTGAATAAAAGCCAAGTGGGGTGAATGGGCTTGAGGAAAATTTCATTCAAGCAACCAGAAAAAATAAATTGTTAAATTTTTCCTAGCTAAAAAATAATATATACCTTGTTTCTCGAATGTTTATGTTCATTTGATACTGTGTTTGTTTCGATAGTGCTGGACTAGAATATATTCTCAAGAGTCAGATAAAAAGAGTTAAATAAGAAATATTAATAAATTTTTGTTGAAACCTTACTAGTATTGTAATTAATTGTCAAGTTTAATTTAATAATGCCTAAAATATGTTATAAAAATGTTTATGTAAAGGTCTGATGATAAGATTTACATGCCACAGTGGCCTATGCAAGAGAATAAAGATTATAGAATCTTTTTTTATCCTGTTCTGATGATTTATTGTTTTATTTTAGTTTTTTAATAATGTTCTTAAACTTTATTTTATTTATTTTGAGAGGGAGATAGAGAGCAAGTGGGGGGTGGGGGGAACAGAGAGATAGGGAGACAGAATCCCAAGCAGGCTCCCCACAGCCAGCCCAGAGATCAATGCGGGGCTCATATGCACAAACTGCGAGATCATGACACTTAACTGTCTGAGCCACGCAGGCACCCCTGATTTAGTGTTTAAAGGCTGACTCTCTGAATTCTTTTTGAACCAAGAGCAGGACTTTTTGTATGTGACAGATTTTAAGAGAAGAGATGCTATGGTTTTATCATCTACATTTAAAATTTACTGATAATCATACAAATTTGATTAAAATGAATGTTCTTTTTATGGTTCTAAGGGACCAGGTATTAAACAGTAAACTTATTGTTTAAAAAAATAATTGTTTAAAAAAATTTTTTAATACCTGTAAAGTATTAGGACAGCCTGGCATATAGTAATTTCTCAGTATATTATTGTATCTAAAGGTATAATATGGTGTTACTAAAAATATTAAATGAGCCTTTCAGAAAACATGTTTTCTTAGCAGCATATTCACTTCATTCCTTTATTAAACTTGAGCACCTGGGTACCTGGGTGGCTCAGTTGGTTAAGGTCCGTCCAACTTCAGCTCGGGTCATAATCTCATGGTTTGTGAGTTTGAACCCTGCATCAAGTCTGCTGGTATCAGGTGCAGAGGCCACTTTGGATCCTCTGTCTCTGTCTCTCTCTCTGCCCCTACACCTGCCCTCAAAAATAAACATAGAAACTTATAAAAGGAAGTATATAAACTTATACACCAGAAAGCCTTTTCTTTCCTTGTAAAAATGTTATTTTCTGCTTTTTGTCATGAGGAATATCAGAAATAAGACTTTATTTACTTATCTATTTATTTGTTTGTTTTTAAATGTTTCTTTTTAAAGTAGAGTGCGAGTAGGGGAGGGTCAGACAGAGAGGGGAACAGAGGGTCCAAAGAGGCCTCTCTGCTGACAGCAGACAGCCAGATGCGGGGCTGGAACCCATGAACCCCAGATCATAAACTGGGCTGAAGTCCGACACTAACCCACAGAACCACTCAGGAGCTTCAGAAATACAACTTTAAACCTCGAAAGTACTAAATTTCTCTTTCCCTCTTTACTTATAAATATATTATAGAATCAACTATTCTATAATGAAGACTAAAATATCATCAGTATGAAAAATAATCTCACAGTTGATAATAAGTTTGAATTCTAGAACTCAGGTATAGGCACCTGGGTGGCCCAGTTGGGCACCTGAATCTTGGTTTCAGCTCAGGTCATAATCTCCCTGCTTGGTGGGTTCCAGCCACTGCATCAGGCTCTGTACTGGCAGCAGGGAGCCTGCTTGGGATTCCTTCTCTCTCTCTCTCTCTGCCCTTCCCCCACTTGCACTGTCTTTGTCTCTATCAAAGTAAATAAACTTAAAAAATAAAAAACCTCAGGTACAAAGACTAAGGTAGATGGATGTGAGGAGATCTGAAATAGAATATGTTTTAGTGATGTTTCCAGGTTAGGTATCTTTTAAGCCTATTTTCTTACAGAAGAGAGTCACATAATAAAGTTATCACTAAATTATCAAGAAACTATCTTAAATGTCTGAAGGCATTTTTTATATCTTAGAAAGCAATATCCTATGTATTCATTCTGCTTTAGAAAAAGAGTTATCTAGTAAATTTTTCAATTTTTGAAATAAGCTTAAATTATTTTAGACTATTACCTTTTGAAAAAATGCATCTGGAATTTTCTGAATATTTAAATGTTGACACCATAAACATTTAATGCTTTGATTACTTTTCATTTTTGAACATACAGTTACAGTTCATATTTGAGCTGTGGGTCCTCCAGTGGTATCAGTAGTCCCCAGAGGAAGGTCCATGACCGTTAATGGCACCTAGACCTGGGTTAAGCTCTGCTTCTTCTGTCTGCTGTATGACCGACCCAAGGGAAAAAATTTCTGAATGCTTTTATTTATTTCTGAGAGACAGAGAACCAGCTGGGATGGGGAGAAAAAGAGGGGAGATGTAGAATCTGAAGCATGACCTAAGAAAATTTAAGTGAACTCTCTGAGACATATTTTCATTATCTGTAGAAGGGGAGCAGTAACTAATTTACAGGATTGTTTGCTAGTTTGCATAATTTTTAATTTTCTTAATTTATCCCATAGTAGTTGATTTTCAATAAATGATAGCTTTCCCATCATTATTATTTTTGTTATGAGAACAATCATAACTTTTAGGTGTAGAGCAGCAGTTAACTTTGTGGTCTTTAAAATGTCTTAGTGTACTACCTTGTGCCTACAATTCAGTAAATGTTAGTTTAATGAGTGATTGAATTAATACATATCATGGACTAAGTTTAGTCAGTTAGGTTGGAACTATTAGATATTACTATAGTGACATCTCAGTCTATAAGAAAAACTGTGTTTTCTCAAATCATCTGGCCAGGCCTGAATAGTCTGTAATGAATTGCTATGGAAATCAGAATACATATCTAAAACATTTAATTTAATTTGATTAATTTTTCTCTAACTTTTACTTGAAAAAAAAAAAACTAAGCCTGCAGAAGAGTTGAAAGAAAAATACATTAAACATCTGTATTATTTTATACACTTTTCTGGAGCATGTGACATTTTACATGTAAATACTTCATACCTCTCCTAAAAAAAGAATATTCCTTATGTGACCACAATTATCACACTAAAGAAGTTTAATATTGATTCAGTCTAATCTAAGATACTGTCCATTTAAAAATCTTTTCAATTGTCCTCCTTCCTCCCCCCCCCCCCCCCCCAACAATCCTTTCTAGCTGTTTTCCTCCTGATGTAGCAATTGGTCTTAGATCAGGACTTGCATTTGACTGTCTCTCTGATCTATTATCTGGTCTTCCTACCATTGTGTGTATGTGTATTCTTTCTTGACTGATGAGTTTTAACATGACTTGTCTTTTCTTACATTCTTAAAAATTTTTTTGATTTGACAGTCAAGAAATCTGGGTAACTGGCAGTAAATTTCAGGTTTTGGGTGGATTATCCAATCCATATTTAGCTGTTGGAGACCGTCCAGTGATTCCTGGATTGGATCCTAAATTTCTCATAAGAGGTTAGCAGATTGAAAAAAAAATGTAAATTTGGAAATTAACTTGATCTTCTCCATCTATACTGGTAGCAAGGAATGGACAAGAAAAGGACACCTTGAATATTGGGGCACTGAAAGAAAGAAATGAAAAAAAATGAAGTAAAAGTATTTATAGAGCCATGGGGAAGGACTTACAAAAGTATTATTGGCTTGAAGTAAGGGTTTTGATGAACCTTATAAAAGTCTGAAGTTTACTTGATTAAGGTAAATAGAAACTATTTCAAAATGTTTTATCACCCCACCCATGAAGTCTAGTTTATCCCCTCACTTAATGGATGGTATAAAATAACTGTGCTTCAGGTTAGAACATTTCATCAGAAATTTAATCCAGCTCTCCAGGGTTTATTTAAAGCCTCTGATATTTGATCACTTCACTAAAATAAGTTAGGACCATCAGAAAGCTGAGTTACCTGGGCCACATTTCCTAAGATCCTATGCATTATGATACACAATATGATTATATAGGGCCTGACAGGCTAATGTCTGCTCAACATAATTTCTAGTAAAAATTGTTTGTGAAGAATAATTTGCACACTGCCCATGGTCAGAAAGAGACAATGTAAGCAATGTTTTCTAATTTGACTTTTCAGTCAGAAAACTCAGTCAAATTCATAGGTCAAGCAGTGTCATATGCTCCACTTTGAAATGAGAAAGTATCTGGTCTTCCCACTTCTTTCTTGTGAACTTTATTAAAGTTAAAAAAAATTTGGGGGCAGGGGGAACACCTGGGTGGCTCAGTTGGTTAAGTGGCTGACTTTGGCTCAGGTTATGATCTCTCAGTTCATGGGTTTGAGCCCTGTCTCAAACTCTGTGTCTCCCCCTGCCCCTCCCCTGCTCACTCTATGTCTCTCTTTCTCTCAAAAATAAATAAAACACTAGACATTTTTTTTTTTACTTTTCAAGCAGCAGAAAAGCAATGGGTAGTCCAAAGCATTCCCATACACCCCCTCACCAAGTTTTCCCAAAGGTTAATGTTTTATCTTGTTTGCTTTCTCTCTCTCTCTCCACATATGTAGATTTCCCCCTAAATTCTTTGAGAGTACATTTCAGACATACTAAAATGTGTACTACTTACAATGACCTTTTCTTTTTTTTTAATGTTTTATTTATTTTTGATACAGAGAGAGACAGAGCATGAGAGGGGGAGGGGCAGAGAAAAGGAGACACAGAACCGGAAGCAGGCTCCAGGCTCTGAGCTAGCTGGCAGCACAGAGCCTGAAGCAGGGCTCGAACCCACGAATGTGAGATCTGACCTGAGCCGAAGTCAGAGGCTTAACCGACTGAGCCACCCAGGCGCCCCTACAATGACCTTTTCTTATATAATTATAGTACAAAGATCAAAGTCAGTAAACTAATATGGATATGATACTCTCCTTACCTAATCTCCTGATCAAATTTCACCAATTGTCTTTAATGTAGTAGATATCAAAAGATAATCTCAAATCATGCATCGTATTCAGTTGTTCTTTCTTTAGTCTTGTCAATCTGATGTTCTCAAGAAATATGGGTCACTTATTTTTGTAGATGTCACTTAAGTTGGGTTTATTCAATGTTTGTTCATGGTTAGATTCAGGTTATGCATTTTTAACAAGAATGCCACAGAAGCGAGTTTGTGTTCTGAGTGGCTCATATCTGGAGGCGCATGATGCCAATTTGTTCAGTTACTCTGATCTTCCACATTGATCACTTGTTTAAGGTGATATCTGCCAGGTAATAATTTACTCTTAGCTTTTGTGATTATCTTTTGTGGACATACTTTAGGACTACTTTTCATTGATTTTTAGCATCCATTAATGATTTTTGTGGATGAAATATATTATTATGCATTCCATCTTGAACCTAAACATTCTATTTTGTATTTTGTTACTTTCAAGGAACTTTGACTTTTAGGGGGGCATAAAACAGTTGAACTTAAAAGCTTTTGAGTTTTAAGGATTAAATGAACAAAACTTTTAGTAGGAATGTAAAATGCCTCTGGCTCTAGTTAATGTCCTATTGCACAGTGTAGGCAAATGGTTTGTTTTGGTTGAGAATGTTGGACTCAGGCGAGGTAGTGGTAAAAATGCGGTCATAGTATCTGGGATGTTGAGAAAAAGCAGATATCTGGTGGATGAGGCTAAGTAGGCATAGAATTCCCAGGGAATGTGACTTAGACTTCATTCCTTCTTTATCTTGCTCTTTCCGCCTCTTATCTTCCCCACAGCCCTATCTTACCAAGAACTTAATACAAAAGAAAGGAGCCCAGCTCAAATGGAGACAGAGTAAAATAGAAGATAACCAATCAGTGATAACCTACTCCCTTAATCTAGGACGAAGGAGCTTTGAAGAAAAGAAAAAAAATATTTATTTATGAACCAGATAAGAAACAAATTACATTAAACATCCTTCAGGATATATATAAGACACAAAGCTCAGAAAATTACCTCTGAGTGAAGTTAATAGGTTATAATAATAGCAAAAGCATACTTCAATCCTATATACAGCTAATGATCTGGTAGAAACATCAAAGAATAGTCAAAATTAATTATGTTAAATAAGAAATTGCAAAGATCAGTATGATTTAAAAGAAAATCCAGTGAACTCATTTTAAAATAGTTTTAAATTACAAAAGAAGAACAAACTTGAAAGAAATTAAAACAGAAATGTGGAAAGCCCAAAGATGTCCTTTCTACTCATTGTCTGTCCTTCCCTTCTTTCAACCCCCTTACCCTCACATATGAGATTTCCATACTCTTAAAAGTTTTGTGCATATTTTCCACATATAGTCTATATACATACAAATATATCGATAGTCATACATATATCATGTATATATAGATTGATCAGCTCATTCATTTTTATATTGATTTTTAAAATTTTTAATGTTTATTTTTTAGAGAGAGAAAGACAGAGAGACAGAGACAGAGATACAGAGCATGAACAGGGGAGGGGCAGAGAGAGAGACACAGAATCCGGAGCAGGCTCCAAACTCTGAGCTGTCAGCACAGAGACTGATGCGGGGGTCAAACTCACTAACCGTGAGATCATGACCTGATCCAAAGTTGGCCATTAACCGACTGAGCCACCCAGGTGCCTCATATATTGGTATTATTTTTGAAATATATTTTATGTGCATTGAAATACTTAGGTGGTCTTATATCTTCTTTCCAGGCAGTTTTGATGAATGCATAGAAAGATACCAATCATTTCTGTTTCCCTTTGCAAACTCCCTTGTGCCTCTTCTTAATCAATATTGTCCCCACCCAGCCCCACCAAGCCACTACTGATCTGTTTTCTGTCATCATAGGTCAGTTTTTTTTACGTATGGAATTGTAGAGAATAAATTAGCTTCTTTCACTCTAGACTGAGTACCAGGTAGATATGATCATCCTTAGTGTTTTTTTAACAGCTTTATTGAGATATAATTCACACTACACAATTCACTCATTTAAAGTATACAATTCAGTAGCTTTAGTATATTTACTCTTGTAAAGGGATTACCACAGTCAAGTTTAGAACATTTTCATCATCCCAGAAAGCAACCCTATTCCCCTTAGCGGACGCCTCCCAACCTCTCCGTTGACTCCAGCTCTAAGCAGCCAGTCCTTGACTTCCTATCTGTATGGATTTGTCTATCCTAAACATTTCATATAATATAATCATGCAGCACACAGTTCTCTGCCTGGTTTCTTTCATTTGGCATGTTTTTAAGGTTTGTCCTTGTTGTTTTGTGTTTCAGTACTTTACTTCTTCCTTCATTCCTGAATCATATTGCATTGTTTGTACATGGCACATTTTATTTATTCAGTCACCACTTGATGGCCATTTGATTTGTTTCCCATTTTTGGCCATTATGAGTAATGCTGCAATGCTCATACATATACAAGTTTTTGTGCAGGACATGTTTTCACTTTTCTTGGGTGCAGACCTACAAGTGGAATTGCTGAACTCTATGTTGACATTCTGCTTAACTTTTAGAAAAATTGCCCACATTTCTAAAGAGCCACACCATTTTACATTCTCACTAGAACTGTGTGAGAAATCCGATTTCTCTACGTTCTGAACTCTTGTATTGTCTTTTTCATTTTAGCCCTCCTAGTGGGTAGATGAAGTGGTCTCTCACGTGGTTAATGATAGTAAGCATCTCTTGATGTGCCTATTAACAATTTCTATGACGTTTTTGGAGATCTGTTAATTTTCTAATGGATTACTTGACATTAAAAAAAATTAATGTTTATTTTTGAGAGAGAGAGCACAAGCAGGGAAGGGGCAGAGAGAGAGGGATACAGAGAATCCAGACCAGGCTCCAGGCTCTAAGCTGTCAGCACAGAGACCCACCCAGGATAGAAATCCTGAACCGTGAGATCATGACCTGAACCAAAGACGGACTCTTAACCAATTGAGCCACCCAGGTGCCCCTTGCTATTATTTTTTTAAAGTTTGTATTTTTGAGAGAGACAGTGAGAGTGGGGGATGGGCTTAGGAAGAAAGGGAGCGGGGGCGGGGGAGAGAGAGAGAGAGAGAAAACCAAGCAGGCCTGATCCAGGGCTCGAACTTACAAACCCTGCGGATCATGACCTGAGCCATCCAGGTGCCTCTTTGTTATCTCTTTCTTGATGTGTCCTTGGAAGCATAAAAGTTCTTAATTTTGATGATGCTTATTATATCTATTTTATTGCTTGTGTTTTTCTTGTTATATCTAAGAGACTGTTCCTAATCCAATTTTACAAATGTACATGTAAGTTTTCTTCAAAGAGATTTATGGTTTAGGTTTTACTTCAAAGTCTTTGATTCATTTTAAGTTAATTTTTATATATGATGTGATGCGTGGCTTAACTTCATTCTTTTGCAAATGGATATCCAATTTTCCCAACACCATTATTGAGAAAACTATTGTCTCCCCTTGAATTGTCTTGGAACTCATCACATTTTTGAGTTTCATTTGTGTTGTTGTGTCTATCAGTTATTTATTAGTTTTTATTGCTGAATAGTATTCCCTTTTAAGAATATACCATACTTTTGGTTACTCATTCTCTCACTGATGGACATTTTAATTGTTTCCAGTTTGGGGATTTTATGAGTAAAGCTGTTATTAACAGTCTTCTATAAGGGTTTTATCAGTGGACATGTGTTTTCAGTTCTCTAATAGGAGTTGAATTGCTGAGTCATGTTTAGTATTTATTTTAAGGGTTTTTTTTAAGGTTTTATTTATTTTTGAGAGAGACAGAGACAGCATGAGCAGGGGAGGGGCACAGAGAGAGGGAGACACAGAATCTGAAGACAGGCTCCAGGCTTTGAGCTAGCTGTCAGAGCCTGACTTGGGGCTCGAACCCACAAACTGTGAGATCATGACCTCAGCCAAAGTCGGACGCTTAACCTACTGAGCCACCCAGGCACCCCTCATGTTTAGTATTTGAAGAATCTGCCATGGTCGCCTAGGTTGCTCAGTCGGTTAAGTGTCCAACTCTTGATTTTGGCTCAGGTCATGATTCTCAGGGTTCATGTAATTGAGCCCTATGTTGGGCTCTGTCTGTGTACGGAGCCTGCTTGGGATTCTCTATCTCCCTCTCTCTTGGTCCCTCCCCTACCTTGTGTGTGTGTACTTTCTCTCTGGTCACAAGATAAAGAAAATAAACTTTAAAAAATACTGCTGAACAATTTTCTAAAGTGAATGCACCATTTTATATTTCCACTGCAATTAATGGGAATTCCAATTGTTCCACATCTCAACCAACATTTGGTTTAGCAATTTTTTTATTTAGTCCTACTAATGATAGCTACATTCTTGTTACCCATCATATGGCTCTTTAATAATTATGTTAATTTATTTTTGAACAGTATTCTCTATGTTACGTAAAAATAGCATTATTAAGTTACATTAATAATTTTGGGAAAAGCCTTATCATCCAGGAGAATTAATGACTTTTAGTTTTTCACTAGTTTTTCATCATTATTGTTATTATTAAAATAAACATACTTGATTAAGCACGAATTTGTAAAGGTGTATGATACATGCACTTGTCTTATAAGATTGAGTATGTAATAACAGTATGAAGACTAGAGTTAAGAGGCACCTGGGTGGCTCAGTCATTTAAACATCCAACTCTTGATTTTGGCTCAAGTCATGGTCTTATGGTTTGTGAGCTCGAGCCCTCTGTCTGGCTCCGTGCTGAGCACAGAGCCTGCTGAAGATTCTCTCTGTGCCCCTCTCTGCCTCTTCCCTCCTCATGCTTGCTCACTCTCTCTCTAAAAATAAAAAGTTAAGGTGCCTGGGTAGCTCAGTTGGTTGTGTCCGACTTTCGTTCAGGTCATGGTCTCATGATTTGTGAGTTTGAGCCCTGCCTCGAGCTCTGTGCTGACAGTGTAGAGCGGGGAGCCTCCTTCAGATGCTGTTATTCCCTTTCTCTCTCTGCCCCTGCCTCACTCTGTCTCTCTCTGTCTCTCAAAAATGAATAAACATTTAAAAAATTTAATAAAAAAATAAAAAACATACAGAAAAGGAATTGAATTTCAGGATGTTTGATGATAGTGTACAAAATTTTGCTTATAGTTGGTCTAGACAGTTCAGATTTCTAGTTAAGATAGATGGTATCCCATAATAATGACAGTACTTGGAAATAAGAACACCTAAATAACATCAGTGATGTTTATGGTGTCGTGGAGAATAAACGAATTTTCTGGAAGTTTCAAACAAATGAAAGGACTTACTAAAGGGTCAGCATCACAAAAGAAGAGCTATAAATATGTTCAAGAAATAGTTTTCAAATGGTCAGCCTCTACAGTAATTTGAAAATGTGAATTAAGATTCTGTTTTGTTTTTGTTTTTTATATGAATTTGGAAAGGCAAAAGGACTAGATTAGAAAATATGGGAAGTTGGAGTAAAAATGGGACACATGACATATTGAAAAAATAAATTGATACTATCTTCCTGGAGAGTAGTTTGACTAGTCTTAAAAGTTTGCTTTAGTCTTTATTTATTTTTTTTTCTTTAGTCTTTAAAAAAAATTTTTTTTTATGTCTTTATTTTATTATGAGGAGAGAGACAGAGAGTGAGCGTGGAAGGGGCCTTGAGAGGGAGACACAGAATCAGGAGCAGGCTCCAGGCGCTGAGCTGTCAGCACAGAGCCTGATGCAGGGCTTGAACCCACAGACTATGAGATCATGACCTGAGCTGAAGTTGACCGCTTAACCGACTGAGCCACCCAGGTGCCCCTGCTTTTGTCTTTGAGAAAGATATAACTAGGGGTGCCTGGGTGGCTCAGTCGGTTAAGCGCCTGGCTTCGGCTCAGATCATGATCTCACGGTTCATGGGTTCAAGCCCCACGTCGGGCTCTGTGCTGACAGTGAGCTCAGAGCCTGGAGTCTGCTTCAGATTCTGTATCTCCCTCTCTCTCTAACCCTCCCCTGCTCGTACTGTCTCTCTTTGTCTCTCAAAAGTAAATAAAATCATTAAAAATTTTTAAAAAGAAAGATATAGCTATACTTTTTAAGTGGAAAAAAATAGGTTACAAAATGACATATGGTATAGAGCTCATTTTTGTTTCAAAAATACAGTGCATCAAATATAATATATTTATACACATGAAAAGGGATCTGGCAGACTACCGTTTAGTTTTGCCTGAGTAAATTATTTGGAGTCTTTCTTCTGGTTTTCCTTAACTTGCCAGTTTTTTTTCCCCCTGTAAGGAGAATGCAATTCAAATCAAAAAAATTTAATTAAAATAAAAAAATGCAAACCCTACCATTGTGATTAGAGAGAAGTAATTAGTACACTGAATATTGTGAAAAGCATTCCTTCTGTGTAAAATCATGCAACAACAGTGCATGAGGGTTCCTTTTTCTCCTTGCCAACACCTCAAAAACCTTGAGAATAGAGAAGTCTTGGGGAGAGGAGAATGGGTTGGTTCTTAGTTATTACAAGTAAATTTTTTTGACTTTTTATTTGAATATCATTTCTAATTTAGAATAGTATTGCAAAAATAGGGGGCACCTGGGTGGCTCAAGGTGTCCAACTCTTGATTTCAGCTCAGGTCGTGATCTCACAGTTCATGAGTTCAAGCCCAAAGTCATGCCTGCGCCGACACCACAGAGCCTCCTTGGGATTCTCTGGCTCCCTCTCTCTGTCTCTCCCTCCCCCTCAAAAACTAGTCAATCTCAAAAATAAAAAATACTGCAAAAATAGCGCAAAGAATTTACCCAACATCCCTGAATGATTTTTTAAGTTTTTATTTTAACTCCAGTATAGTTAATGTACAGTGTTGTATTAGACTCAGTTGTACAATATAGTGATTCAACAGTTGTATCCATCACCCATGTTCATCATATTTTGTGTACTCTTTAATCCCCGTCACTTACTTAATCCATTTCGCACCTCTCCACTGATGACCTTCAGTTTGTTCTCTATACGTAAGAGTCTGTTTCTTGGTTTTTCTCTCTCTTTTTTTCACCTTTGCTCATTTGTTTTATTTCTTAAATTTCAAGTATGTTAAAATTGTATGGTATTTGTCTTTCTCTGACTGACTTATTTCACATAGCATTATATTATCTAGCTCCATTCATGTTGTTGCAAATGGTGAGATTTCATTCTTCTCTATGGCTGAATACTACTATTCCATTGTATGTATTTGTGTGTGTGTATGTAACACCTTCTTTATTCATTCATCAATTGATAGACACTTATGCAGCTTCCATAATTTTTTAATTGTACGTAATTGTACTATAAATATAGGGGTAAGTATATATCTTTGAATTAGTGTTTTTATATTTTTGGGGCAAATATCCAGTAGTGCAATGCTGGACGGTAAGACGGTTCTCTTTTTAACTTATTTTTTTCTACATTGGGTGCACCCACCAGTTGACATTCCCACCAACAGTGCATGAGGGTTCCTTTTTCTCCTTGCCAACACCTGTTGTTTCTTGTGTTGTTGATTTTTGCCATTCTGACAGATGTGAGGTGATATCTCATTGTAGTTTTGATCTGAAATTCCCTGATGATGAGTGATGTTGAGTAACATCCCCAAAAGTTAATGTCTCACATCTCATGGATAAAAACTGGGGCATTAGCATTGATACAATACTGTTTACCGTTCCAAAGATTTAATCCAAATTTGGCCAGTTTCCCTGCTACTCTCGTTTTGTAGGGGGTACAGGCTTCAATTAAGATCTCATCATCAGTGGCGCCTGAATGGGTCAATCAGTTGAGCATCTGATGCTTGAGATGCTTGATTTCGACTGATGTCATGATCCCAGGGTCATGGGATTGAGCCCTGCCTTGGGCTCTGCACCATGGAACCTGCATAAGATTCTTTCTCTTTCAGTTGTTTAAGTGACCGACTTCAGCTCAGGTCATGATCTTGTCATTCATGGGTTTGAGCCCCACGTTGCACTCTGTGCTGACAGACCTGGAGCCTGCTTGGAATTCTGTGTCTCTCTCTCTGCCCCTCCCCTGCTTGTGCTCTGTCTCTCTCAAAAATAAATAACAAACATAAAAAAAAACCTCTCCTAGCATTTAATATGCATGTCTCTTTAGTCTTCAGACTGCTATAGTTCTCAGTGTTTCAAAGTTTTTTGTGGCATTGGTACTTTTGAAGAATCCTGGTCAGTTATTTATTTATTTATGTTTATTTATTTTAAGAGAGAGAGACAGAGGGAGGAGGGGGAGGGACAGAGAGAGAAGGAAAGAGAGAGAACCCCACAGACTCTGCACCTTCAGCATGGAGTCTGATGCAGGGCTTGATCTCATGAGCTGTGAGATCATGAGCTGAGCCGAAACCAAGTCGCTCAACCGACTTAATCACCCAGGCACCCCCTTGGTCATATATTTTGTAGAATGTCCCTTATGTTGGGTTGTTTGATGCTCCTTCATTATTAAATTTAGGGCATGCATTTTTAGCAAGAATCCACAGAAGTAATGTGCCTATCACGGTTTATGGTATCAGGTCTCATGTCTGAGTTAACTTTGATTCCCTGGCTTAGGTGTCTGCCAGGATTCTTCTCTATTAAATAACTGTTTCCCTTTGTAATTAAAAGTATCTTGGAGCACGTGGATGGTTCAATTGGTTAAGCATCAGATTTCATCTCAGGTCATGATTCCCTGTATCGGGTTCTGTGGTGACAGTGGGGAGCCTGCTTGAGAATCTCTCTCCCTCTCTCTGTCTTTCCCCTGTCCACTCTCCCTTTCAAAAAATAAATAAATAAATAGGGGCACCTAGATGGCTTAGCTGACTGAGTGTGTCTGACTTCAGCTCCGGTCATGCTCTCACAGTTAGTGAGTTCAAGCCCTTTATCAGCCTGTTTGCTGCCAGCTCAGAGTGTGCTTCAGATCCTCTGTCCCCCTTTCTTTTTGCCCTTCCCTCACAGGTTCTCTCTCTCTGAAAATAAATAAGCTTTTAAAAATAAATAAATAAATAAATAAATAAATAGACTTTAAAAATATCTTTTTTGGGGGGTGCTAAGTGTCTCATTCAGTTAAGGGTCCAAGTCTTTTTTTTTTTTCTTCAATTTTTTGGGTAATGTTTATTTATTTTTCAGAGAGAGAGAGAGAGAGAGAGAGAGAGAGAAAGAACATGAACAAGGGAGGGGCAGAGAGAGAGGGAGACACACAGAATCTGAAACAGGCTCCAGGCTCTGAGCTGTTGGCACAGAGCCTGATGTGGGGCTCGAACCCACAAGCCATGAGATCGTGACCTGAGCCAAAGACCCAACTGACTGAGCCACCCAGGTGCCCCTAAGGGTCCAAGTCTTGATCTCAGTGTTATGAGTTCTATCCCCTCATTGGGCTCCACACTAGGAGTGGACCCTACCTAAAAAAAAGTATCCTGTGTGGAGATACTTGGACACTCTGAAAATATCCTATTTTCCATCGTACTTTTATCCACTAATTTTATTTAGTATTCATACATAATTATTGCTCCCAAGAATTATTAATGTGGTGCTTACCAAATTGTCATTTTCTGTTTCTACCATTCCTTTCCATCTGTTAATGGGAATTTTACTGTAAGAAAGCACTGTCCCTCTTTTCCCACTTATTTATTCATTTGATTATTTATCTGAGTATGGACTCAGCTCCTTATTTCATTCTGTGGGCTATAATCCATCACTAATTGGTACTTGAAGGGTTAAGGAAGACCTACTCTGTCAGGTTCCAAGCAAAAAAATAAGATTGTTAAGTGTGGAATAGGAGGGAACAGCATACTGTGCTGTTGAGAGGTAGTTTCTTATTACTTTCAGTACTGAAGCAAATGCTGATGAATCACTTAATAGAGGTATTGTGCCTCATGGTTAGGAGGCGGATTCCATGCCCTTGAAGGTCTCTTCTCACCTTGAGATCCTCTCATCTGCTTAAGCAGAAAACACAGATGGTCACTTCATAACTTACTTAACTACTAAGCTTATGTGGTAAGGGTTTTATATCAGAGCATGTTCAGCCTCTGGTGTATCTGTCGCATAATTAGTAAAACCCGGCAGGCACCCAGGCAAGGAGTAAGAGGTATGGAACGTCAATGTCTGTAATGTAAAAGTGCCTGGCCCGATAGATCCTATCACTCTGGTGTAGCTGACTTCTTCTTAGAACAAACGTAATCAGTAAGTTTAGCTCAAGGTGCCTTTTTCTTGGGATGTGTGAAAGGGATTATTGCCTTTGCTGGTGTTGTTTTCTAGAACCAACTGCTCTGCTTCAATTTTCTGCCTGCTGCCACTTCAGATCTTTTCTAAACTTCGTCCTTAGAATTTCAGCCTTGATTTATACCTCCCCAGAGATTTTTCATTTTTTGAAATGAGTTCTTTACCTGTCTTTATTTCTACAGTTTCTGAAATATTTCAATGAAGCAATAAAATAGTATTTATTTTAATAAACAAAAAATTTTTGAACTTTATTTGAATTTTTTCAAATTTGTTTTTTCCGCAGCTTTATTAGGACGTACTTGACATAGAATAATAAATACCATGTAGGTCTAAGGTGTGCAACATGGTTACTTGGTATACGTATATACTGTGAAAAGATTACACAGTTTTGCATTCATTTAGAAGGTTATTGAAATTTTCTTCCCTTGCAGTGGCTTGTAGCATTGGTCATAAATTTATTACTGGGCCAAACTCGACTCTTTTCTGTGTTTTTCAATGAGTTGTGAGAGTTAGGTCTTAGGATGTTATTTGCGGCTCTCCTAGCCAAGTTCTGCTCACCCCTGGCAAGGATCCTTTGTTTATCATATTTAATCCAGCTTTTAGGTCCACTGATTGCTCTTTCCCAAGCTGATTTGTTTAAATTAGTTTTGCAAGTATAATACCAAGAAGCTTTGTAGGAATTGCTTCATTATTAATGTCCAAATGTATAACAGCATCTGCTGAGGCTTCTTCAGGCCAGGAGCCTCCTGTTCTCCACAGTCCTCTTAGCTCCCATGGCTGCCATCTTGTTTGTTAGCCAGCGTCAGAATAGCTTAAGAACAGGCCACAGAAGTTTTCCTGGCAGCTTTCCAGCGAGGAACAGAGTAGAGGTATTTTAGGGTCAGATTGTAGCTTTTAAATTCATAAAAGGTGAGAAAAATTCAGTGGTAACAGACAGTCAGTGTTCACAGACTAGGAGACTTTTTTTCTGGTGTTATTTTTGTTTATTTTTATTAAAAGCCTTACATTCAGCTATGTCAGTCTCTACAACTGTCCTTAGTTGTATGGTGTTAAAGCATGTGATTTTCTGTTTTATTTTATCACAGCAGTCTTTTGGTAACTGTGGAATTCTGAATTGTGTCCCTTTCTGATTCTTGTTTTCCTTTCTCTTCAATGGATTTATATTCCAGGATGTTTCAGGTGTTTATGAAGAATTAAAAAGCAATAGAGTCCCAGATTTGAGTTTGTCTGTTTATAACTGTCAATGAAATACATAGGATGATGAGGGAAAATATAGTGGCCTCTGCATAGGTACTAATGACATAACTCCAATGAAATTTTTTGTAATGCCTTCATTTTTATCAGTGACTTTTTTGGTGGGGGGGCTGCTGCAAGTGAGTGAGAGGCAGAGAGGTGGGGGGAAGCAGAGAAAGAGAGAAACTGAGCTCCCCCTCACCTGATTTGGGACTTGAACTCATGAACTGTGAGATAATGACCTGAGCTGAAGTCAGATGCTTAATCCACTGAGACACATGGGTGCCCTCAGGGCATTTTGTTTGCTACATGAAACAATGATGATGTGTGCTGGTGTGTTATTCTAAATGGTGTGAATCCAAACAGGTGACATTCCAGACACTTATTAAGAGTATCTTTGGAGCATCTGGGTGGCTCAGCCAGTTAAGTGTCTTACTTCAGCTCAGGTTGTGATCTTGTGGTTTTAAGGTTCAAACCCCATGTCAGGTTGTGTGCTGAAAGCTTGGAGCCTGGAGCCTGCTTTGGATTTTGTATTTCCAAATAGAGAAACATTTTTTAAAAATAAAAAAAATTTTCCCCCTTGGGGCACACGGCTTGCTCAGAAGAGCATGAAACTCTTGATCTCGGATCGTGAGTTCAAGCCCACTCACCTCCCATGTTAGATTACTAAAAAATATAAATAAACTTCTTAAAAGGTGTCCTTTATTTTATTTTATTTGAAAATTTTTTATTATTTATTTTTTGAGAGACAGACAGAGACCAAGCACAAGCGGGGGAGGGGCAGAGAGAGGGAGACACAAAATCCAAAGCAGGCTCCAGACTCTGAGCTGTCAGCACAGAGCAGGATGTGGGGCTCGAACCCACGAACTGTGAGATTATGACCTGAGCCAAAGTCAGCTGCTTAACCGACTAAGCCACACAGGCACTTTTTTATTTTATTTTTTAATGTTTATTTTTGAGAGAGAGAAACAGAGTGTGAGTGGGGGAGGGCAAGAGAGAGAGGGAGACACAAAATTTGAACCAGGGTCCAGGCTCTGAGCTGTCTGCATAGACCCAGAAGCAGAGATCAAACTCACTAGCAGCAAGATCATGACCTGAGCCAAAGTCAGATGTTTAACCAACTGAGCCACCAGGGAACCCCTCTTTTCCTTTAATTTTAAATTTATTTGTTGTGTTATTTGTTGTGGCAAATTTACTTCTCCCATTTTACCCAGATGTACCTAGTGTTAACAATGCTCTTACATGATAAATGTCCTATGACTACACTAACATCTATTGTTTTTCCAAAATTAGACTGTGCTATGTTGCTTCTTTGCCGTTTGGTTCTTTTCATATTAGTTTATTGTGTGCTCCTTTTGGGGTCAGTTTAAGTTATGATCTTAATAAATTGGGAAATATGGATTTAAGAATAATATTTAAAGACATGACAGGAATCAGTAGTAAATTTAAAAGAGTCTATGTCTTTTAAATCAATAGAGGAAAAGAGAATAGAAAAGAAAAATAACCCATTTAGCAATAAACCTACCAAACACTTATTATTACAATGTGTCTATAAAATATAATCATCATCTAAAAGAAATGCTTCAGATTATGTAAATAAAACAGTCTTAATTAAATGATATACTGTGCACAAGGGACACTTTTAAGGGAAAGAGAGTTCAAACACATAGGATGGGCAAATTATTCCAGAGAAATATAAACAAAAGTAAAATATGCTTTGATGCATATACTTAAGTTTTTGAGGGGCACCTGGGTGGCTCATCCACTTGTGCATCCGACTTCAGCTCAGGTCGTGATTTCATAGCTCGTGAGTTCAAGCCCCATTTCAGGCTCTATGCTGACAGCTCAGAGCCTGGAGCCTGCTTCTGATTGTATGTCTCCCTCTCTCTGCCCTCCCCCACTCATGTTCTCTCTCTCTCTCTCTCTCTCTCAAAAATAAATAAAAATTTAAAAAATTTTTATAATTACTGTCATCTACTTATGTATGTGTGTATGTATAGTGCGTGTTTCTGCAAGCAGGGGAAGGACAGAGAAAAAGGGAGAGAGAATCCCAAGCAGGTTCCATGGACCCTGTCAGCTGGGAGCCGGAGGCAGGGCTCCTAGATCAAGAGTCAGATGCTGGGGCGCCTGGGTGGCTCAGTCGGTTAAGCCTCCGACTTCGGATCAGGTCAGATATCACGTTCATGGGTTCGAGCCCCTCGTCAGGCTCTGTGCTCAGAGCCTGGAGCCTGCTTCCAGTTCTGTGTCTCCTTCTCTCTCTGTCCCTCCCCCTCTCATGCTCTGTCTCTCTCTGTATAAAAAAAAAAAAAAAAAAAAGAGTCAGATGCTTAACTGACTTAGCCACCCAGGCGCTCTGCCCTCTATAAATTTAAAATTGAACCAAGAGCAACAAGTTTATCATGTCTAGATATTACCAATTATAACTCCTTGTCATTTTGAATTGATTACATTTTTAATTTAATTATTTGTTTTTGAATATAATTTATTGTCAAATTGGCTAACATACAGTGTGTAAAGTGTGCTCTTTGGTTTTGAGGTACATCACTTACGTACAACACCTACTGCTCATCCCAAAAAGTGCCCTCCTCAATGCCCATCACCCATTTCCCCCTCTCTCCTACCCTCCATCAACCATCAGTCTGCTCCTTTAGCAAATTTAATCATATAATATAATGTTATTAACTATAGTCATCATGTTATATGTTGGATCCTCAGCCCTTGTACAACTTACAGCGGAAAGTTTTTACCCTTTTTACCACCCTTTCCCTATTTGCCCCATCCTGCCCCCCCAATCTGTTGTCTCTTGCAGTCACTTTTTTTTTTTAACTGTTTCTGTGAGTTTGTCTTTTAAAAATTTTAGAGTTCACATATAAGTGTTTCCATGCAATATTTGTCTTTGTCTGGCGTATTTCACTTAGTGTAATGCCTATAAAGATCATTCATATTGTTTCAAATGACAGGATTTCCTCCTCCATTTTAAAGGCTGAATAAGGGGTACCTGTGTGGCCCAGTCGGTTGAGTATCTAACTCTTTTTTTTTTTAATTTTTTAAATGTTTTATGTATTTTTGGTACAGACAGAGACAGAGCATGAGAGGGGGAGGGGCAGAGAGAGAAGGAGACACAGAACCGGAAGCAAGCTCCAGGCTCTGAGCTAGCTGTCAGCACAGAGCCCGACACGGGGCTCGAACCCACAAACGTGAGATCTGACCTGAGCCCAAGTCGGAGGCTTAACCAACTGAGCCACCCAGGCGCCCCAAGTATCTAACTCTTTTTTTTTTAATGTTTTATTTATTTTTGATACAGAGAGAGACAGAGCATGAGAGGGGGAGGGGCAGAGAGAGAAGGAGATACAGAACCAGGCTCCAGGTTTTGAGCTGTTAGCACAGAGCCTGACGCGGGGCTCGAACCCACAAACGTGAAATCTGACCTGAGCCGAAGTCGAAGGCTTAGCCGACTGAGCCACCCAGGTGCCCCCTGAGTATCTAACTCTTGATTGTGGCTCAGGTCATGATCTCATGGTTCTTGGGATGGTCACCTCTACACTGGCAGTGCGGAGCCTGCTTGTGTTCTCTCTCTTCCTCTCTCTCTGCTTCTTCTCTTGTTCTCTCTCTTTCAAAATAAATAAACTTTAAAAAAGAAAATAAACAAAGGCTGAATAATCCGTTCCAGTACCCGTGTGCATGAACTCAGAGACACATACACACAGACTCACACACGTTTTCTTTACCCATTCACTTAGAGACACTTAGGTAAACCTGTTTCCTTACCTTGGCAATTGTGAATAATGCTGCTACCTCATTGAGGTGATGTCACATTTTGTTTTTGATTTACATTTCTGTGATAATTAATCATCATTAGAACCTTTTCAAGTACCTGTTGGCCATTTGCATTTTAGTCTTTGGAGAAATACCTATTTAAATTCTTAACTTTTATTTATTATTAATGGAATGAAACCTCTTTTTGTAGAAAGTTAATTAATACTGGAATTTGGCAGATATACATCTCTGGATTTTATTTCAGTTTTATATCGCTGTATAATTTAAAATATAAAAGGAACAAGACTATGTATTTATGTATTTATTTATTTATTTTTGAGAGACAGAGAGAGACAGTGCAAGCATGGGAGGGTCAGAGAGAAAAAGGGAGACACAGAATCCAAAGCTGGCTCCAGGCTCTGAGCTGTCAGCACAGAGTCCGACACAGGGCTAGACCCATGAACCGTGAGATCATGACCTGAGCCGAAGTTGAACGCTTAACTGACTGAGCCACCCAGGCGCCCCTGAAAAATATCAAAGTGCTAAATGTTAAAATTTCTATTTTCTTTCTCCTGTCCTTTATGTATCTCTTCAGATGTTTTATTTTAATATTTGTCTTTAAAAAATATTTATGTATTTAAGAGAGAGAGCATGAAGGGCAGGGAGAGGGAATCCAAAGCAGGCTTGGCCCTGTCAAAACAAACCCGACTGCAGGCTCAAACCCAGGAAGCTACAAACAGGGAGATTATGTGTTTAGCCGAAATCATGAGTTGGATGCATAACTACTAAGCCACCCATTTGTCCCTATTAATTATTTTTTAATTCAAGATTTTATTTTCATTAATCTATACACCCAATGTGGGGTTTGAATTCACAAGTCAAAGATCAAGAGTTGAATGCTCTACCCACTTAGCCAGCCTCTTGCCCCTCTTCAGTTATTTTATTTGTTTGTTTATTTTATTTATTTATTTATTTACTTGCTTACTTACTTCTGAGAAAGAGAGAGATGGAGGGTGAGCAGGGGAGGGACAGAGAGGGAGAGGGAAACACAGAATCAGAAGCACGCTGCAAACCTCAAGCTGTCAGCACAGAGCTCAATGCGGAGTTCAAACTCACAAATCTTGAGATCATGACTAGCACTGAAGTTGGTGACTTTTTAAGTATTTGCTGTTACGATGCAGTTCAAACAAATCTTCTATAAACATCCTTATAAATGCCTTGTTATTTTTTTATTAAAAACGTCTAAATCTAGAAATATTTTTATTAATAAATTTTTTAATATTTATTTTTTATTTTTTTATTTTTTTATTTTTTGGAGAGACAGAGACAGTGTGATCAGGGGAGGGTCAGAGAGAGAGGGAGATACAGAATCTGAAGCAGGCTCCAGGCTCTGAGCTAGCTGTCAGCACAGAGCCCGATGTGGGGCTCGAACCCACAAACCATGAGATCATGACCTGAGCTGAAACCAGACACTCAACCGACTGAGCCACCCAGGCTTCCCTTGTTTATTTATTCTTGAGTGAGAGAGACAAAGTGCAAGCGGGGGAGGGACAGAGAAAAAGTGAGACACAGAACCTGAAGCAGACTCCAGGCTGTGAGCTGTCAGCACAGAGCCCAACGTGGGCCTCGAACCCACAAGCCCCAAGACCATGACCTGAGGCAAAATCGGAGACTTAACTGGCTGAGCCACCTAGGTGCCCCAAAATATTTTTCAATTATTACTTTCTTTTTATTGTTTTAAGTTTATTGTTTTGAGAGAGAGAGAGAGAGAGAAGCAGAGAGAGTGGGAGAGACAGAATCCAAGCAGGCTTGTCAGTACAGAGCCCAACACAGGGTTTGAAGTCTTGAACCATGAGATCATGACCTGAGCAGAAATTGAGTCAGATGCTTAACTGACAGACAGTCAGGTGCCACATTAATTATTTCTTCTAATAAAAAGAGAAAGGGCAAAAGTTTTGTCATTGTACTTATTTTATGGAAATAAAAAAGAAGTAAACCCATGATGGAAATTTGTATTGGTTTGTAGTAGCTCTTAGCTTCATGACTTTGCCTGCAAGTGCTTACCTCGGTTTCTCTTCTTAACTTGCCAAGATTGAGTCATGCATTAAAAGGGGAGTTAGAAGAAAATCGGAGCTCTGGTTATGGGGAAAGGTATTATAAACAGATTGGTGATCAGTGTGAAAGGAACCAGTCTAGTGATGCTATGTTCTGGAGACTGTTTTGCAGGAGACGAGAAAAGACTAGAACAAGTTTATCTAAAATAACTTCCTAACCAATCCTGTCACTCAAGGTGTCTAGTTCCAGAAGAAGCACTTTCTGAAAAGAAGTATTTGAAAAACTGACATTTAGAAAGGAAGAGCTATTCCTTTGTTCTAACATAATATTTACAAATGTCTACAAGGTAAATTGTAAAGTCTCCCCATATTAAATTATCCCGTGTTTTTCTTCTAAGTTCATTCGTGTACTTATTCATTATGTATTTATTTTTTAAAGGTTTATTTATTTTTGAGAGAGTGAGTACAAGCAGGGGAGGGCAGAGAGAGAAAGGGAGACAGAGGATATGAAGCAGGCTTCAGCAGAGAGCCCGATGTAGGGCTCAGACTCAGGAACTGTGAGATCATGACCAGAAATGAAGTTGGGTGGTCAACCGACTGAGCCACCCAGGTGCCACTTATTCATATTTTATTAAGATGATCAAATAGCTTTTTAAATAAAAAGTTAAAGCAGAAAACAAGTTGAGAGAATAATGCAGTGAACACCACCAACTATCAACCTTTCATATGTGTATGAGCAATTGGAAAGTTATAAGAAATCAGCTTTAAAGTTAAGTCATACCATACACTCATACATTATTACAATACCATAATACTATTTAATATCTAGTGCATACTTAGATTTTTCCATTTGTCACCAAAATAAAACACATCTAAAATGAATTTTTGGGAAAGCGCAAGTGGGGGAGGGGGAAGAGGGAGACAGAAGATCTGAAGCAGGCTCTGGGCTGACAGGCTACAGCAGTGAGCCCCATGTTTGGCTTGAAACCCTGAACCGTGTGATCATGACCTGAGCAGAAGTCAAACGCTCAATTGTCTGAGCCACCCAGGTGCCCCAAAATAAAACACATTTTTGAACCTAGAGGACAATCACCAAGATCTGTACCCTGGGGACTAAAGTCCAGGATGAAGAGACAGCATTGCAAACAAAGTAAGTAGATACAATCAATTGATATGATAAATGGCCATGCAGAGATAGTGAAGGAAGGAGTGTTCACTTTATCAGAGTGGGAGGTAGGTGGGGGGGGGGGGGATGGTTAAAAAATGCTTGATTTTACTGGATGGGGGATTGTCAAAAGTAGTTGATTTCTACAGATACCTTTCTTCTAATTGTAGATGTTTTTATGGGCAAAGTGGATGGGGGAGGGTTGAATGACTAAGGGGCATTCTACTATCAAGCTGCTACTTGAGAAAAGACTTGGCTGCTTAAAATAGCCTAGGGAAGCAAGCCTGGGAGTGGGGTTGGTCTGAATATACTGCTATTGCAAGATACATTCTGTAAAATTTGGCCAAGGCTAGGATCTTGGAGGTCTTTTTTTTTTGTACTGAAAAATGTGAATTTTGCTCTGGTGGTTAGTGGTTCCCAGGTTCCCTTACCATGCTCTGATGGAATCTTTCTAGAGTTTCTACCTTCAGACGCAGGGAACTGTTCAGGGGCTAGTTTAGGATCGTTTTCTGAAACCCCCTAGGGTGACCTTGATGTTTAGCCAGGTGCTTGTGGAATGTGGCCTAAAGCACCAAGATTTGCATGTAAACCAATCTCCTTAAATAACTGCAGATCTAAAATTGAAATATGGGTGGTACAACTAACAAACTGGCTTCTTGATTTTAATTAAACTGATTTAAAATTTAAAAGTGAATTAAGTGAAATATTTTTATTAAATGCAACTATGTTTTGGGGTTACATTTTGCTTTCACCACTGAAAATTTGGCAGTGAATTAATTTGCATTATGGGTAACATGCACTGAGTTTCTTAGACTTAATATACAAAAGGTAAAATATCTCCATTAATTTTTATACTAATACATGTCAAAATAATAGTTTGTATATGGTGGCTTAAATAGTAATATATTAAAATTTGCTTCACTGATTCCTTTTTACTTTTAGGAAGTGTATCTCCTCGGGCACCTGGGTGGTGCCTCAGTTAGGCATCTATCTATTGATTTCAGCTCAGGTCATGATCTCACGGGTCCGTGGGATCAGTTCCTCATCAGTCTCCGCGATGGCAGCATGGAGCCTGCTTGGGATTCTCTCCCTCCCTTTCTCTCTTCTTGCAATAAATAAATAAACTTTAAAAAAAGAGAAAAATAAAAAAGAAACATACCTCCTAAAAAATTTAAGATGATTTCTGGAGCCCACGTTGTATTTCCATTGGAAAGTGGTCCCTTAGAATACAGTATAGAGAAGTTTCGGAGTGCTACAGACTGGAAATAATCCCAGTGCTGAGGTTAATCCACATAGGGTAGTGGATGGAAGACTAGATTCTGAAAATATTTGTACCTAACATTCAATAGAATTTAATATCCATATGATCTGGTACCTCTTGGGTTAGCTTTCCCATTAAGAATACCTACAGCATGCTCTAGGTAGTCTTCTAAACATTTGTAGAATGAATGCCCTGAGGCAAAAGCAGTAGGAATGAAGAACAAAGGATGAAAGGAAGAAGTTTTAATAAGACTGCTGAATTCATTGGCTGAATTTGGGTGTTGAATGCAGGAGGCTTCTGACAAGACTCACTGGGTTATTATCCTAGGTGGGTTTTGGAGTTAAAGCAGGGTGGGGGTAGAGAAAGCTCATTAAATTATAGGTGTGGTTAGGATTCAATATCCTGGTGAGGATGCCCAGTTGGTGGATGACTGAGTTTTAACTTTGGAGAAAAGATCTTGTCTTGCTGTAGGAGTCATCAGCAAACAGGTGTAAACTGAAGGCCTATGTCTGGATAAATGGGGAGACATGAGAGAAAGCAAAAGGCAACAACATCATTGATAAGTGGGGAAAGGGGCACCTGAGTGGCTCAGTCAGTTGAGCGTCCGACTTCAGCTCTGGTTATGATCTCATAGTTTGTGAGTTCAAGCCCCTCATGGGGCTCTATGCTATTATTGCAGAGCTCACTTGAAATTCTCTGACCCTCCCCACCTCATGCAAGTATTCTTTCACAAAAAAATTAATTAACATTAAAAACAAAGAAAACTTTGGGGTGCCTGGGTGGTTCAGTTGGTTAAGGGTCCAACTTCAGCTCAGATCATGATCTCACTGTTAGTGGGTTCAAGACCTGCATTGGGCTCTGTGCTGACAGCTCAGTGCCTGGAGCCTGCTTCAGATTCTGTGTCTCCCTCTCTCTGCACCTCTCCGACTCGTGCTGTTTCTGTCTCTTAAAAATGAATAAATGTTACGTAAAAAAAAGAAAACATTATAAGTGGGCAGAAAAGCCAGCAAAGGAGACTGAAATCCTGTATGGAGAATTGAAGGGAGAACATTAAAGAACTGAGCAACAGTATCAAAAGATATTCTGAAACTCCACTGAATTTGGCAGTTGGGACAGGTAGGTGAGTCTTGGGCAGTTTCAGTGAGATGCTGGCTGCAAAGCCTAAGTATGTATATAGTGTAAAAGTCACCTTAAGGTGGCGACCGAGCGGCCATTCTGCTGTAGGTCAGAGAAGAACTCCATGCACTGACGACCCCCCACCCCTCACCTGCAGACCTGGAATGTCCCAAGCCAGTTTGAAAACAGCCAATCATGAAGCTCCAGCTTCCCATCACCCTGACAGAGAAGGCAACCTATTCCATCCCACCACATCCCTGAAATGTCCTTATTTGATAATCTGCCCTCCCAAGATCAAACCCAGAACCCCCTCACCCATAACCCCCCTCCCCCAACGCCTACCAGACGCAACTTCCCTGACTCCCCACTCCCGGGGTCATGGGACCTTGCCTGGGAATCGCAGATCCCAATAAAGGCTTTCTTGGCTCCATAACTTGGTCCCTTTCTTTCCTCTCATCTCTGCCTCCATCTATTAAATCTTACATATAGTAGGCTGAAGAGTGCGTGATAGTAATTGCAGACACTTATTTGAAGACCTTTTTTTTGGTAAAATGGTGCAGTGAGATAGGATGAGAGCTAAATGCTTCTCTAGGTTTTTTGTATTTTTTTTTTTTAAGGTAGAAAAGACTTGAGTTTGTTATAGCCTGTGGGAAGGAACCAGAAAGGAAAGATTTACAGATCTTGATACTTTGGCTCCAGAACTGTCTCTGATTTTTTCTGTTAGGAATGTGTAAACACTTCTGTGCATATCATCACCAGCTAAGTGCTGAATAAATAGTATTCTTGGACTTTATGTTCTTAGAAAGCCTAGACAGAAATAGACACTTTTTTTCTTCAAGGGGAAACATTGAAGAATTGGGAGGGACCAAAGACCCAAGGCCACAGGAGCAATATTGGGGAGAACTGAAAGTTGAAACCTTTATCGTTGCTTTCTAGGATCTTAAATTAAATTAGTTATCTGATGGCCTTCTGGATGGAGGTCGGTGAGGCAAGGTCCTTGAATTTATCTTTGATCTTGAGGGAGCATTCCAGGCAAAATGACCTGATAGGGGCTAAACCCTAGTAGAAAACCAGATTTGTCATAGGACAAGTCTCCTGAAATCTTGAGGAACATTTAAATGCCTGGGGGTGGGGAGGTGGGGAAGGTATGTGGAACCTGCTTTCTAACCTGAGCCTCACTGAAAGTATGAGTGCACATAAATTGCACTGTGATTGACTCCTGCCTGATTGGGTTAAATAAGCTGCCAATTTCGTAGGTTCTTTTAATTGTTTTTAAAAAATTAGAGTGGTATTTCATATTGGGATATTATTTAAAAAAATTTTTTTAATGTTTTTTATTTTTGATACAGAGAGAGACAGAGCATGGGGGGGAGGGGCAGAGAGAGAAGGAGACACAGAACTGGAAGCAAGCTCCAGGCTCTGAACTAGCTGTCAGCACAGTGCCTGACGCGGGGCTCGAACCCACAAACATGAGATCTGACCTGAGCCGAAGTCGGAGGCTTAACCGACTGAGCCACCCAGGCGCCCCTGGGATATTATTTTAATACCAATATGTTTTTCACTGAACCTTATAATTAGATGAAACTGAAAATTTTGAGCAAACATTAGGAAAAGGTAAAGCAAATCAGGGTTACTCAGATGTAAGGAGGGATATAGTCCAAGGAACATTTGGAGAGAAAATAGACCATGGCCTCTGATCACATTCTCAATAGTTGGAATGTAAATTGGATTCTAATTCCACCCAAGTCGTCTTCATCACTTGGTGTGAACTCAGTATGAAAATATTGAATTTGCACAAAAGGTGGTAATGTTTTGAATAGCAATGATCTATATACTGTTATAACTCAAAAACAGGTGAATGAAAGTAGGCCAGTGGGTTCAGGAACACTAGAATTTACACAATCCGGTAAAAAACTATCATAGGAATTGTGTTGTTCTTTTACGTTTTAAGCATCTATCATAATCTTAGTTCCGTAAACATTAGTAAATTTTAGTAGCTCATCGAATTTATCATAAATGTTAATTATTACTTAAAGAGTGGTGCCTTGGGTTTAAACACTAAGCTCTTGTGAGAGGCACCTCTGGCTTTATTCTGGCTCTGAGAGTATTGATTTGACTTTGGCTTGTTACTAAAGCTTTTTTAACTTTTATCAGAAGAATGAAGATATTAATACATTTAGTAGGAAGAGCAAATGAGATAGTTCCAGTAAAGTGTTAATGATGATGACTAACAAGCAGTCTATGCTCAATGCATAATAACCACTAATATTCTTTTGTCCTAACTGTGGACTTCCTTTTGCTATATATTGAAGGACTTTTATGTAGCAGGTATTCTTCGCCTAAATCGTCAGTTCATTTGCACACATAGTAAGGTCTAAGTATATATGTAAATACATTAATTCATTTAATCCTCAAAATAAACTTGTTCGGTGAATCCTATTACGAGTCCTGATTTATCTTAAGGAAACTGAGGCTTGGGGCACCAGGGTGGCTCAATTGGTTGAGCATCTGTCTCCATCTCAGCTCAAATCTTGATCTCACAATTGTGAGATCAAGCATGGGTTCCATGCCGAGTGTCAAGCCTTAAAAAAATAAAAAATACATGTAAAAGCTCTTTTAAGAAAAAAATGGTAAAAGGAAACTGAGGGTCAAAGAGGCTCCATAGAGCATAGAGCAAGGCTCAGTCTAGGCCACATGGTTTGGGTGGTTTATTTTTTTTTTAAATGTTTTTATTTATTTTTGATACAGAGAGAGATAGAACATGAGAGAGGGAGGGGCAGAGAGAGAAGGAGACACAGAAACAGAAGCAGGCTCCAGGCTCTGAGCTAGCTGTCAGCACAGAGCCCGACACGGGGCTCGAACCCACGAATGTGAGATCTGACCTGAGCAGAAGTCGGAGTCTTAACTGACTGAGCCACCCAGACGCTCCTAGGCCACATGGTTTGTTAGTGATGGAGCCTGGGAAAGTAGCCAAAGTTTGTCTGATTGCAATAAAGCCCATATTCTGACATACATGAAACAAGGTACGCCAAAAATATAAAGAATGAAATATGCTGGATAAGAGTTGGTTTTCAACTTTAAGCATGGGTAAGATTGTTCTTGAAAAGCCTTAAGAAAGAAAGGACAGTGGGTTTCGCTTTGGAATCCTCCAAGTTGTAGGCTAGGGAGGGGGTTGGGGGGACACACCTACAGCCTGGGGACAGAGGCACAGAAGTGCTGAGCTCCAAGGGAGACCTAGATTTTAGAATTTCAGTTGAGACTCTTTTTGGAGGTCTACAAAAGAGTAGGTTAAGGATTGATAGAATTAGCTGATTGAGGACTCTTGTCTAATCTTGGGGTAGCCATTAAAGATTTTTCAGTGTCAGCAAATTTGATAGGTTGATAGCTTCAGGCAGATTTGGGGTCTGAACGGTTTTGAATAAATTGTACTGGCTCAAAGCTCCAAAGAAACAGGTGTTCTACCTCAGCGTCTATAGAGCTTTAGTGCTTTGTATACTTTTGGAGTCAATCTACAATTTACATGTTTCTGTATTAAATCGTAGTTGTCCCTCCCACTACTAACAAGCTTCCCCTCCCCGGCCCCACCCTGACATTAAAGGATTTACTTTGAATTCCAAGACCCTGTGGCCAAATGAGGGTGGAGTTTTTGTTAAAAACATTAGAATAAAAAGAAGTCTGGATCTAGGGGATGGATTTGGAACAGGAACTTTCCAAGTCTCTGCAACGGCTTCTATGGGGCCCAGGCGTCGAAGAGCCATAATTCATTCTGGCACCAAGGTAGGATGAGTGGGGACCAGCAGGGACAAGTGGTGATAAGTGGGGACATGTGGGGACACGTACAAACTCAGTCCCTTAGACCCCACCCTTGCCTGCCTTTCTCTGAACTTTGGACTTCTCACATGGTGGCTGTAGGCAAGCTAGAGAAATAGAATAGAGGCAAAGCTCAAATACTAGGGTTTACAATACTTGGTAGAATAGATGTCTTCTTCTTATGCCTAAAAAAGAGAAGACCCAGACAATTTTTACTGTTATAACAAAATAAGGTAACTGTTTTGCAGGTCTGCTTTGAAGGAAGACTTGTGTGTGTGTGTGTGTGTTAAGTGTTTATTTTAGCTTTGGTGAATGACTGGTTTATCTTTCCTTTTGATTTAAATTTGGGTTTGTTCTCAAGCAGTCAGTACGGAGCAGGGGCTGACCTCCATGCTTTTGAGGGAATGTGGGAGGTAGAATACAGTATCTAGCATGATTGCATCATCTGAAAGTCAACATTAATGGAACCACCAGTGAGTCTCCTAAGTTTTTTCTCCAAACACTTAATTTTCAGGTTGAGAACATAAGTCCTTAGGATGTCACTTCTCATCAGGGATAAGCATTTTATGGGTTGTTCCTTGTCTTCAGCATGTTAGTTATTTTAATTTTTTTTTTTCCCTCAAAAGGGACCAAGGATAGTTCTTGGTGGGGGAAAGGGTGGAAAAAATCATAGACATTACAATGGGGCTACATTCCTTAAACAGATACACACTATATCTGTGGAATTAAAATTTCATTTCCCTAAATTACTGGAGGGCGGGGAGGCATTAACAGACTCAAGGTGGGAGGTAAAACTCAAGCAAAACAAAAGAGAAAGGCACGTGGAGAAACGCTGATCTACGTGTAGTAAAGGTCAGAGTCGTGTGGACCAGGTCTTTGTACATGCTTTGAAAGACATTTTCATGTGATCTCAGCACCTGTTTCTTGATAGAAAAATACAGCATGTATGGAATGTGAGTGTTGGGAGAGGCTACAGTCTGGTTCTGTCCAAAGGGCATAGTCATTTCGGAATAAAATACCACTTTGCTCAGTGCCATTTGAGCTCATCCAAGAGTGGGTGTAAGAGCATCATTATGACAGGAATGTGGAGAAATTAGAACAGAGGGGGCTCAGCAGCTGTTGGGGCCACATCTGATCTAAGGTGTTCAACATTCCTGTTGGTTTGGAATGGGTAAGAGGGGCCCAGAGCAACCTCTGCTCTTGGGAGTAGTATAGAGCACAAAGCAGAAAGCTGTGAGACTTTGAAGTACACACTGTCCTTTCAGTGGTGCCTTTGAGGCGCCTGGGTGGCTCAGTCGGTTAAGGGTCCAGCTTCGGCTCAGGTCATGATCTCATGCTTCATGGTTTTGTGTAACACAGCTTTGGAGAGATGTTAACAAATATTCTGAGACACAAAATGGATATTTGGGAATTCACTGTACCTAGGTAGATTAAACATAAAGGAAGTCTTCATTAAAAAAGAAAAATTCAGGGGTGCCTGTGTGGCTCAATTGGTTGAGTGTGGGAGTCTTCGTTTCTGGTCAGGTCACAATCTGATGGTTCCTGGATTAGAGCCCCACAATGGGCTCCGCACTGGAGCCTCCTCCAGATTCTCTCTCTCTCTGTCTCTGCCCCTCTCCTACTCACTGTGTTTCAAAATAAAAGTGAACTTTAAGAGAAAAGAAAAGTTCATAATGTAGTTAGTGTTGCCTGTTGCACTGGTAGTTTGTGTTGGTGCACTCAGTGGTGTGACCGAGTCTGCTCCTACCAGCTCTGCGATTGGGCGTGATTCTTCCTAAAATTCGCTCATATGTCATGCTGATAATTTACAGGTGCGCACACCTCAAAATTTGGCCCACACTGCAAAACAGTGTTTCCTCCCTCTCCTTTCCCAATCTGATAGTCAAGACATTTACCAGCATTCTACTGATTACAGTTTCTATAAGACACAAGTAGACAATTGTGCATAGCCTTTCTGAAATAGTTTTTTAATATTTTATTTTTTAAAAATACATCTCTTCACGGAATGTGGGTCTAGAACTCAGAAACCTGAGATTGGGGTGCCTGGGTGGCTCAGTCGGTTAAGTGTCCAACTTCAGCTCAGGTCATGATCTCACGGTTCGTGGGTTCAAGCTCCACATCAGGCTCTGTGCTGACAGCTAGCTCAGAGCCTGGAGCCTGTCTTCAGATTCTGTGTGTGTGTCTCTCTCTCTCTCTGCCCTTCCCCACTGGTACTCTATGTCTCAAAAATGAATAAACAACAACAAAAAGAACCCTGAGATTGAGTCACACACCCTAATCACTGAGCCAGCAAGGTATTCCTGAAACATTTTAAACAAATATTAACAAATACATATACACTCCACATCCTTTGTTTATGCTCTAATTTGTAATTTGATACTACATAAACAATGAGGTTTTTTTCACTTACTGTAGGCAAGAAATCTTTCCACAAAAAGCTTCATCAATTTTGGAATACATTTATTTTTTAATGGTTATTTTTGTTTCATTTATTTTTGAGAGAGAGTGTGAGCAGGGGAGGGGCAGAAAGAGGGAGACCCAGAATCTGATGCAGGCTCCAGGCTCCAAGCTGTTAACATAGAACCTGAAGCCGGTCTCAAACCCACGACCCACAAGATCATGAACTGAGCCGAAGTGAGACACTTAACCGACTGAGGTGCCCAAGTGTCCCCAATTTTGGTTTAAATTTAAGGGAAATATGTTTTAATGTTTATTTTTGAGACAGAGAGCACCCATGCTTGCACATGAGTAGGGGAAGGACAAAGAGGGGGCAGAGGATCCAAAGTTAGCCTTGCAGCTGAGACTGCATGTGAGATTTGATCTCATGAACCGTGAGATCATGATGTGAGCCAAAGTCAGATGCTTAACTGACTGAACAACCCCAGACCCCCTAAGTAAATATATTTTGAAAATCAAAACTGTATTTAATCAGGTCTGGTTTTTTGTGGGTTTTTAAAAAAATGTTGGTCTATTTTTGAGAGAGAGGCAGCGTGAGTAGGAGAGGGATAGAGAGAGAAGGAGAAACAGAATCTCTAGCAAGCTCCAGACTCTGAGCTGTCAGCAGCCTTGCTTGGGGCTTGAACTCACAGACCATGAGATATAATGACCCGAGGCGGAGTCAGACACTTAACTGTCTAAGCCACCTAGGCAACCCTTTTTTTTTTATTAAAAAATAAATAAATAAAAGCGTTGCGTATAAAGGTTCTATATCCTCTTTTTTGTTTTCTTGGGTTTTTTTTTTTTTTACCAAAAGATGTCCCCCAATGGAATTTTTTTTTAATTTCAATTAAATTTTTTAAAATTATTTTTCGTTGAGAGAGGGAGAGACAGACAGAGCAATGAGTTCGGGAGCAGTAGAGAGAGAAAAACACAGCATTGGATGCAAGCTCCAGGCTCCAGGCTGTCAGTATAGAGCCCATCACAGGGCTCGAACTCACAAACCATGAAATCTTGACCTGTGCTGAAGTCAGACACTTACCTGACTGAGCCACCCATTTGCCCCTTAATTGAAATCTTTTTAATACCATACCTATCTTTTTTTTTAAATGTCCATTATTTCAGGTTGATTTTAAAAGTTATTATTGAAATGTAATAAACATACAGAAAATGTATATGATAATCGTATATTTTGAATTTTGGCAAAATGAACATAACCTGTGTTAACTTGTGTACCTTGATCAGGAAATTAGATACAGTTTATTTCTACTAAGATTATTTAGTGTTTAATTATAAAATTGGGAATTGCTAGATATTTTATATTCGGAATGTAACTCTAGCCATCCTGAACTTTGATTCCGTTTTTCCACCAATACTCCTGGTTTTTCTATGGAGTCCGGTATATCATCTTCATTAAAGAAGTCTTCTAACTTTTGATACATATTATTTCCTCCCTGAGGCATTGACTAGAATGTGCAGAGCCATATTAAAGACTGGGAGGAGGAGCTTTATCTCTCCACTTGCTCCTGACAGCAGTTGGAAATGGCCTTACTGTCTGAGTTCCTGTGCTATGATTTTGGATGACCTGTTTCAGGGTTGCTCAGTGGGTGAAGCATTTGGCTATTGGTTTCAGCTCCGTTCAAGTCCCACGTTGGGCTCTGTCCTGGTGGCTCAGAGCCTGCCTTGGATTCTCTGTCTCTCTGCCCCTCCTCTGCTCTTGCTGTCTCTCTGTAAATAAACAAGCAAACAAACTTAATAAAAATGTAAATGTTTATTCATTTATTTTGAGAGAGAGGGTGAACACGAACCCAGCTTTGGGTGAGCCCTGCTTCTCTCTCTCTCCCTGCTCCCCTCTCCCCATCACTGGAGCCCTCTTCTCTCTCAAAAAAAAGTAAAATTAAATAAAGAATTAAAAATTTAATAAAGAAAATATTTTTTAAAAAGTAAATTATAGATATTAATAGGGGAAATAGTGATTGCTTTGTGGGAAAATATTTCTTGTAGCAGTGATGAATTAGAGATGATTATTCCATAACATAGTAAATATGCTGAAAAAACCACTGAATTGTAAATTCTACATGGTAAATGATTAATTTTGTAATAGAAATATGTTATGGCTGTATACTTACAATACCTAAGTCTCCAAAATAACTCAAATGTCCATCTATATTAGAATCAATAAATACATCGTAGTCATTGTTTGACTATCCAACAATAAGAATCAATGAACTGCAAGTATACTTTACAACACAGATGAATCCCAGATATAATTTTGAGTGAAAGGAAGTCAGTTATATAAAGTTTGGAAGTAAGCAAAAGAAATCTCTAATAGATGTAAAAGCAGTGATTCCCCTTTAGCAGTGAATGACTGGATGGGAGTGTCTTGGCTGGAATCTGAGCAGATAGGTGTTCGTTTTGGGACAGTTCAGTTAGTTATATACTTAGGATTTGTAAAATTTTCTGTGTGTATTATGTGCTTCAGTACAATTTGTATTAAAGCAGATATTGCCTATTGAATGGTACCAACATAAAAATATTTTGAAATTTTATTTGGAAAACAAGTATACTAAAATATTAATAGGCATGGGTTGTGATAGATGCACTTTGGTCTTTTTCTTTTTCCCTACACACTGGTTGTTGCTATTTTATTGAACATATAAAAGCAAAAATTTTTTTTCTGAGGCTTTATATTTAGTTTCTATTAAACTGTAAAGTTCCTATGGCTCTTCCTTGTATGTTTGCATACATAATACGAGATTTCTGTTTTTATTTTATAGGCAGATTTTGTCAACAAACCAGTAAATGGCCCCAGGTCAGAATCCATGGAATACAGTAGATGCCATGGGGAGCAACAGAGATTGGAATTAAGCCCACCTCCCCTTGAAAATGTAACTAAAAATGAAGAAAGTATGACAGGTATTGAAGCGGAGAAGTGGACGCAAAATAAGAAATCACATTTAACTGATCATGTCAAAGGAGAATTTAAGGCAATTGTGACAGAAGCTGAAAAATTGAAGAACTCTGAAGATGAAAAGAAGAAAGTCCTACTCACCGAGTTACCGGAACCTCAGAAATTGTTTGCACAAACTGTAAGAAATGGCATTAAAAATGTACACTATTTACCAACTGAGACCAGTGTGTCTTTTAAAAAATTCAATATTGAAGAATTTGGCAAGGCATTCGAAAACAACTCCTATAAATTCCTGAAAGACACTGCCAACCATAATGCTATGAGCTCCATTGCCACTAGTGTGAGTTGTGATCATCTCAAGGAGAGAAGTAATGTTTCAGTCTTCCAGAAGCCCAGTTTTAACTGCAAGTCTATCCCAGATCCAGCAAATTTCAACTTAAGTAGTCATACCAGTACATACAATGAAACTGATCAACCCAAATCTCTAGAAAATATACCCAGTAAAGAATCAAAAGATGGATCTCCAGTTCAACCAAGTCTTCTATCCCTAATGAAAGATAGGAGATTAACGTTGGAGCAAGTGGTGGCCATAGAAGCTCTGACTCAACTGTCAGAAGCTCCATCAGAAAATTCTTCACCATCAAAGTCCGAGAAGGATGAAGAAACAGAGCACAGAACAGCAAATTTGCTTAATAGCTGCAAAGCTATCCTTTATTCGGTAAAAAAAGACCTCCAAGACCCAGCCTTACAGGGGGAGCCAGAAAGTCTTCATCACTATCCATCTTTGGAAAAGCAAAGTTCATGCAGCACAGTGGTTTTCAATGGCCAAAATATTTCCAAGTCACACAACAACTCAACTGCTAACCAAGCATCTACAAAGTCACAGGAATATTCAAAAGTCACAATTTCAGGATCTCTGCTCATACCAAATTCAAATTCATCTAAAATCGACATCAATAAAAATGTTGCTCAAGCTAGAATTACCCTTGACAGTTCTAAGACTTTACATCAGATGCCACCAACAAGTGATACACGGGGGCATTGTAACCAGTCACTGGCCAACAGTAAACAGATAGATTCAAAAGACGATTCATCATGTCAAGATACAGTTCATAGTAAAATAGAGGAAGATGTTGCAACACAGTTAACACAACTTGCATCAATTATTAAATTCAATTATATAAAACAAGAGGACAAAAAGGTTGAAAGTACATCATCAAGCCTTGTTGCATATAACGCCCAGCAAAAAAGCAGTCAGGAGAAAATCACAGTACAACAGAAACCACCTTGCAGTGTACAAAACAATCATAGCTCATCATTAACAAAGCACAAGAACACAACACAGAAAAAGACAAAATCTACCCCATCAAGAGATCGACGGAAAAAGAAGCCTATAGTCCTAACTTGTCAAGATAATGACCAGAAAAAGCGGGAACAGTTGTCATATGAGTACAGTAAGTTACATGACATTTGGATAGCATCTAAATTTCAAAGATTTGGTCAATTTGGTCCACATGATTTTCCTATTCTGTTAGGAAAAATTCCTCCCCTCACCAAAGTATGGAAACCACTGACTCAAACAACGTCAGCATTGGAACACAAAAAATTATTTCCTCCACTTACTCAGATCAAATTTGAGCGTTACTATCCCGAATTAGCACAGGAGAAAACCATGAAGGTTGAACCGTTGGATTCTCTCCCATTATTCCAGTTAAAAACAGAATCCAATGGGCAGGCGTTTACAGAAAAAGTTTATAATTCTCAGGTACAGCCATCCGTGAATGTCAATCAGAAAGCTCATCCTTTACTCCAGGCTTCCTCTCCAACTACCCAGTGTGCTAATGTAATGATTGGCGAAGACCAAACACAATTCCAGCAGGACGTGAAAGACCAAGTCATGCATCAGAGACTGCCAACATTGCCTGGTAACTCTCATGAGACCCCCTTACCAGACCCAGCACAAATTCTCAGGAATGTAAATGTAGTATGTTCAGGTGGAATTACAGTGGTTTCTACAAAAACTGAAGAGGACGTCTGTTCATCCAGTGTTGGAGCATCAGAATTTTCCCCAGTAGACAGTGCACAGAAAAGTTTTAATGATTATGCCATGAACTTCTTTACCAATTCTACAAAAAACCTGGTGTCTACAACAAAAGATTCTGATTTGCCAACCTGCAACTGTCTTGGTAAGTGTGTACCTGAGTGCATTTTTGTGTGTTTTTTCTTTTTTTACTTCCATTAATTGCCTTGTTGTGACCAAATCAAATTTTGGGTTACCTTTCATAGGTGGCATTTTTGCTCCATTAGTATTCTAGATGAAATGGACTAAATCTACCCATTTTTCTGTAGACCATTTAATGATTTTGCTCAGATAATTGGGAAATTTAACTCATAATTTGGAAACTTTCTCAAGTGGAAAATTTGCTGATTTCTCTCTGGTAAATGTCTCCAAAGTTATTTATTGTGATTGTGATAAGAATGAGTTTCTTTAATACGTTATTATAGTATATTCTTATTGTTGAAAACAATTTCAACCTGTAAGGATTTTGTTTCAAAAATATTTTTTATTGTGAGATATAAAACCTACACACAGAGAATGTAAAATATATGTACAACTTAAATAACTAAAAAATACCACCCCATTAAAGAACTGGACCTGGTTTATTCCTTTTTCAATGCCTTGTGCTTTTCTGCTCTGCAGTACCAAGGTGTCCTTTTATATGAAAAAAAATCCGTGATGTTGGCCATTGAAGAATTTGAAAACCTTTTGAAATTTTAAAATATTAAGTTATATAATATTGATTTCCTATTTAAAAGACAAATAAGCATGTGGAAATAGCTGAGATGTGATTTCTAACTAATATATATTTTGTGCCTTAGGAGTCACTGAAAGAACATTCAAGAACTAATAAGAATTTTTATCAGCCCTGACAAAATCTTGCTGGACTATAAATTTTTAGGCAGACCTTAGGAGAAATTTGCTCAGTATTTAAAACATATGAAAGTTTAATTTGAACCTTGTACTGATAAGTCATTGTCTATGGTCAGATTTCATGTAAAAGAAGAAATAATTTACTCTAATGTGGCTATAATAGGGAGATTAATAGATTGATGTTAATAGATAAGCTATTTGATGCCCTCATTATTTGAGCTTTATATAGCTTTTGAGGACAAAATTTGTGAAATAACCTGTTCTGAACTCAGTTGACAAATGAGGAACCTAAGTCACAAGGAAGTTCACAGCTAGTAAAAGACAGCAGTCACAACTTAGAGCCTACCTTCCTCTTGTTTCAAAAATGTGAAGTAAAATAGGGACAATGATTTTTTGAATATCCTTAGAAATGGGGAAAAATCTAATTCAAAATGCCATTAAAATTATATTTTAGTCTAATTTTACTGAGCTAGTATAATTTTACCATGCGCATAGTTTGAGGAGGATGATTGCCTAGTTTCAAGACTCTTTCCATGTAGATAGTAACTAGTCACAGTGTAGGAGTTGACACCTAAGCATTTAAAGTTTATTGAACACCTGCTGTGCAACTGTGATTGTTTTATGCATTGTCACTTACATGTTTTCTTTTAATCATTATGTGTAAGATTATTGTGCTCGTTGTATAGTATGGAAACTAAAGAAAAAGCAAAAAGCAGACTCAACCACAAATCATCCCCAGTGGGATGATCGTATCGAAGAGTAAAAGATTTCCATGCAGGTATTGTGTTTTATCAAAATAAGCCTGTACACATTGCATAGCAGTAATACACACACATGCGCACACACACACACCCCTGGCCAGTGGTCACAATCAAGAACGTTAAACAAATTTTCCACTCAGGAAAAAAATCACCCTTGGTTATGAACCTCTACTCTAGATCATAAGTAAGAAGCTAAAATTTGTTCACTGTATCTTAGGAAGCCACAGAAGCAATCTTATGTTTTATCTAATGTCCAGTCAAAATGGTTAAATAATTTTTAAAAAATGGTTAAAATTACCTTTCAGTATAAATGCACCACAACCAGAAACGCAATCCTGAGAGATTCTAATTGGACATCATTCTGAGAGGCCCAATTAAACATACTGTTTTTAAGAAATGTATAATTCACACACCTAAAATTTTAAATAGTACAGAAATATGCAAATTGTATTAGATCATAATATATAATGATAAAACCTCAGGTTTTATATTCAGAGATAGAGATAGAGCATGAACATGGGAAGGGTAGAGAGAGGGGGAGACACAGAAACTGATGGAGGCTTCAGACTCTGAGCTGTCAGCACAGAAACCGTGAGATCATGACCTGAACCGTAGTCAGATGCTTAACCAACTGAGCCACCCAGGTGCCCCAAAACCTCAGTTTTTTAATATGAATTAACATTATTACTGATTTCAGTTTTGCTTATAGTTTTAGAAATATTACTGTTTTGATAGTTATTTTTCCACTATATTAACATTCCACAATTTACCCTATCATTTAATGACAGATGCTAAATGTGTTTCTCTTTTTTGTCATTACGAACAATTGTGACAAGGAGCATTCCTGTGGATACTTGCATTATAAATACATAATTAGGCAAGTGTATAGTAGAATAAATTCTTAGCAGTGCCATTGCAGGGCTCAATTTTAGTAGGATTATGAGTCCAAACTTTTAAGAGGTATTGCTCTCAGATAACTTTTTAATTTTGTACCTCAATTATTAATAGATTTCTTTTGAAGCAGGAGATAGGAGACTAAATATGACGCACATCTTAAAATATTTTTCTCCTTTGAAGAATGAAATAGGAGGCGAAAGAAAGGAACACGAAATTCTAGGGCCTATTGTCCTAGACATTAATTATTAAATCTTACCAAAAGCTTGTCAAGATTCATTGTTCTGAATTGGAAAACAAATAATAAAAATATATCCTCCTTGCCCCCATGCAATTCTGGAAAGCTTTGGGTCTAATAATCTTATTCCTTCCACAGATCGAGTTATACAAAAAGACAAAGGCCCATATTATACACACCTTGGGGCAGGACCAAGTGTTGCTGCTATCAGGGAAATCATGGAGAATAGGTGAGGAAATATCCTGTTAAAATCCTTCATTTCTGTGGACCTGACTCAATGCAGAGAAGTTATCTCTGGGAACAAATGACAAGTAAATACCTTTAGGAATAGAAGTTGGGTGTTTCTTTGGGCCCTCAACAAGACACTCGCAAAGCAAGGCTGTCTTTGTTAAATTCAGAAATACTTATTTCTGTATTATTGTATAATCATAGTAATAGTTCAGATTACCTCCACCAACACTGCATTCACATTCCTTATGCTTATCTTGGAGCCAGTCCATTTTTTTTTTAAGAGTGATCTTTAAGGATAAATAAGCAGAATGGGATAACATAAAAATCTGCCACACAAAAGTAAATTTAATGGATGTAAATTATGAGGAGTCTTCGATTTCTGTACTTTTGTAAATCTGTATCTTACATACATTAGGATGCTAAAAAGTATATATCGAAATCAGTTGCAATTATTTTCCCTTCGCTCTGTTTTGTACTCAGGTATGGTCAAAAAGGAAACGCAATAAGGATAGAAATTGTAGTGTACACGGGAAAGGAAGGGAAAAGCTCTCATGGGTGTCCGATTGCTAAGTGGGTAAGTATTTTGTGCTTATACATTTTTCAAAACTGGATCGATTCCACATATAAAATTAATTTATTTTCCATGAAAACTGGACTAGAAAAGTATCCACTCTTAGTATTCCCTGGAAATTAATAAGGAAGTTATCTATCTTAGCGTGGACTTTGTATGTTAAATGAACAAAAGTTCCCAGTTATTACTTAATGACCTTCAACTCCCCAAGGTCACCACTTTTACCAGTGTCTTGTGTACTTTTAGAGATCTTTTAATGAATTTATAGTTAGGTAACATAAGTATGTTGTACTAAATCATACATACTGTTTTATATCTGTTATCTGTTTCTGTATTTTAAAATTATTTCCAAGTAATTATCCATAAGACCACCTTAATGAGAATCATACAATTTTGAAAGCAAAACTAAATTTTTCCAACATACTCCCAAAATTGATCCCATGACTACTTTGGTTTGTAAAAATGCAGAACTATAAGAAGTACTGAATTCACCCTCTTTAGGAAGTTCTCAACTGAAAAAGAAGTTCATAGCCACATATGTATATTCAGTAGGACATTCATGTCCACAAGGATATTAGCCAGTTCAACTGGAATTATCAATCATAGAATAATGATGATGTTTTAAAAATTGCTGATAACAATGTAGTAAAATAACAATAACAACTACCTGTTGTTATAGATCAGGCACTATGTTAAAAACTTGAATTACATTGGCCTCATTAATCCTCACACAAGGACTCTGTTAAGATTTTGAGTAAGATAAAAGTAATTTCATAGCCCCTTTGGAGAAATTAAAGACAAATCCGAAATAGAGGTAGGATTTAAACACAGGTATTCCTAAAGCAAGACAATTGCTACTCTAGTAGGAGACAATTTGTCTTGGTTACTTTTAAACCTTTGGAAGCAGTTAAAATCGCAAGAACTGTACACTCTAGAATACTTTGTTTCTTTTATTTATTTATTTATTTATTTATTTATTTTTGAGAGAGTGTTGGAGAGGGCAGAAAGGCAAGAGGACTGAGGATCTGTTGTAAGAGCAGAGTCCGATGAAGGGGTCAAAAGCTGAAGTCAGACACTTATCCAACTGAGCCACGTAGGAGCCCCCAAAATACTTTGTTTCTTCAATCTTTTGGGAGTTGCGAGTCTTGTCAAAATACAGATAAACTCAAAGATCTGGAGTTTATATTGTTTAGTTATCTTCAGTAAAGTGCACAAATCATTAAGTGTACACACATCAAGGTTATTCTTGTGTATAACACTATGCAGATGGTGATATCATCATTTTAGCGCCCCTACAAGGGCCCGCCCAGACAATAATGCCACATAAAGATATCTGTTGTTTTGACATTTGTCTCCATAAGCTCTTTTTGATGAACTCCATATATATCTAGACTCATACTATGTGCTCTTGTCTTTCTCCTTTCACTGAACATTTATAGAACATGGCTTTATTTAATGGCTGGATCTCCAACAGCCGCCTGAGAAGGACAGATTCTTTCTAGTGGGAAGAAAGATAGGAGCTTGAGTCCCTGGTGATGCCAGTAGAGCTGTCAGAACAACTTCAGCCTTTCTTAAAGCTGATTTTTTAAAACATTTATTTATTTTTGAGAGAGAGAGAGACAGGGAGAATCCAAAGCAGCTTTGTGCTATGAAAGCTGAATTCATTAATTGTGAGACCATGACCTGCGCCAAAATCACAGGTCAGCCCCTTAACCGACTGAGCCATTAAATCTGAATTTCTTTAACTTATTGAAAACGTGCTGTTTGCGGGTTTTCTGTTACATGAAATAGAATCAAGTACCAAGATAACTTGCCTTCCATTTGTTACAATGTGGGTGAATTTTAGATGAAAAAAGAAACCGTTTCAGAATGAGAAAAGTAAGTGAAAAAGTGCACTTGTTGAATAGTTTCTATTGCCAGGCCTTGGGCTAGATATTAGGGATGCAAACGTGAATTAAGATCTACCAGTCATTTCATTTTGTAGATGGGTTCTATCAGCCATCACATAGTTAGAAACTCGGCTAGCTGAGTATATGTTTGCTGGGGCGTCTTGCCTCTCAGGAACTAATAAATAAGATTTCCGTTAAATTCTCCCCAACTAGTTTTGAATGACTGTTCCCTCATTTCATGGATGAACGTCTTGTCCTAACTATGCACTGGTTTTCAGACTCAACAATGAGTTTTCAACTCAGCTATGAAAGTACATCTTTCCTCAGTCCGACAAAATACCCATAGGAGTTAATGAGACTAACAGTTTTGGTGAAGACATCTAAACAGTAGTCAAAGTAATGTTTATTTTTATGTTTTATTCACTCTTGAAAAATACAGGTGATTCAAAACATTTTAAAGTAGGAAATGATAATACAGATTGTGCATTTTTCTATTGGATTATTAGCTTTCTATTGGTTTTATGGGACCCCCTTTAAGCACATTTGTGATAAAAGGTGCAGATGTATTCTCACCACTTGTCATTGTTTTCAACATTTGGATTTTTTAAAATAAAATTTTAACAATTTTAAAGATGGAAAATAGTTTTAAGATAAATATCTTTCATCTGTTCTTTGACAGTGTATTGTGTCTTAATTAGAAAAACCTTTACCACTTCTAGCTTATAAGCTTACAAATCTTCCATTTCCTTTGTGTCATATCTGATAGAGGTAATTCTTTCTAATTTTCAGAAATCTCTTGACTATTCCTGCCTTGTTTATTTTTCCCTAAGTTAATAATCATCTTGTCTAGTTGCAAGAATAAAGTCATATTATTATTGTTGTAATCATATTTCACAGAGAAATTAGAGAATATAATTCTTTTTGATATTTAGTCTTTTTGTCCTGCACAGAATACCTTTCCATTGGCTAGGTTTGTTTGTTCTTCAGAGGTGCTTTAATTTTGTTTGAAAGATTTTGTTTTATTTTTTTAAATAATTTTTTAAATGTTTTTTATTTAGTTTTTGAGAGACAGAGAGAGACAGTGTGAGCAGGGGAGGGTCAGAGAGAGAGGGAGACACAGAATCCGAAGACAGGCTCCAGGCTCTTAGCTGTCAACAGAGAGCCTGACACAGGGCTTGAAATCACAAACTGTGAGATCATGACCTGAACCGAAGTTGGACGCTTAACCGACTGGGCCACCCAGGTGCCCCTGAAAGATTTTATTTTTAAGTAAATTCTACACCCAACCTGTAGACAGACCGCCAAAACCTTGATCAAGAGTCACATGCTCCACTGCAGAGCCAGCCAGGTGCCCCTCCTTCAGAGATGTCTTAATGTTTTATCTATTTCTTTTCTTTTTGTTGTTGTTTTGTTTTTTTTCTTGTTTTTCAGTTTATTTTTCTGTGTATCTCAGATGTTCAATCATCTATAATCAGGATCCTGGATGACCCTTCCAACCTTTCAAACCCTCCTTTAAGTAATTACACTGACAGAATTTAGTGTATACCTCTTTTCCTTTTTTTTTTTAATGAAGGCAAAAAAGACGCTGGGAGCATCTTTCTGTTGCTACTAGTGAATTAAGTCCCTGGGGTTCTGGTACAAAAAAAGTAGTTAGCATTTTCCATGAAGCTGCTCTAGCAAAATTACTTTATTTTTCTTTTTTCAAGACTTCTTGCAGAATAAAAAGAACATTTCAATACACAGTGATACATATCTGGCACTTTTCACAAATACAAAAGCAATCCAGAGATAAGGAATGGAGTAAAGCACAGTTGCTAAGCAACTTAGTGAAAATGTGTATCTACTAATGAGAAGTCAAAAGTGTAATCTTGATAACAACATCAAGCATTGGTTTTATATATTTGCGAAAAAGAAAAGCTAGGACTTGTAAAAGCTCATATGTGCTACAGAAATCAAAATATTAATCAAACTTTATTTTGCAAACATTCCAAATAATCTTATTTAAAATATTCATATTCATTGCTAGTGCCCAAAGCACTGCCCAGCACACAGTCAACACTGAAAAGTTTTTGTTGAGTAAATGAACCTAGAGCTTAAATAAGTTTTACAGAATATGAGTATTTTGAATTTGAATTGAAATAGTATTGCCTGGTGTTCATTATTAGCTCTTTTTTGAAGCATGCAGAACTTAGAATATGAGAATTAATAGTCTGAAGTTGTCCATCACAAATTTGAACTTAGCTCTTTTTTGAAGCATGCAGAACTTAGAGTATGATAATTAATAGTCTGATAAAGTTGTCCATCACAAATTTGAACTTGGATACAGGTCAAATAAAAAACTTGAGAGAATTAGGTCTCCATAGTCTACATGCTTTTTCACGCCTTTATAGCAGATTATTTTGAATAGCACTAGCATTACTGAGTCTTGCAGGGATGCTGTATAAAGCAGGGATGAAGTAAAAGGATGGGTTAGAGGAGGATCAATCATTTTAAATGAAGGGATTCAGTAAATAGTTAACTAGTAGTTTGCATTGTCCCATTTTTGCTCCTCATTTTGCATAGTGTACATTTATCATGTATTTTATATTTGACTTTAACCTAAATCAAACTTTGTGTGATTTTATGTAAAGTTTTTCACTCTAGTTTTCCATGTACGTTTGATCATACTTGTTGAATTCTATCCTATTTTTATTGTGGTGCACTTGCCCTCCTTTTCTTGAAGGAGAGACTTATTGCTTCTCTTTTTAATGGTCATGTAGAAAAATCCTAACAGGAAATTCTCACTGGGCAGGACAAGTTTTCGAGCCTTTCTGACATTGTTTTGCTCTTGCTCTTAACACTGTTTTCTTTGCCAGGTAGTCATTACAACTCCCCCATAATTGTTAGCCTTTTCCAGATGTGTCATGCCACTGTGAGTCTTGTCAAGGACTAGTTATTTTGTTACTCTGTAGATTTTGGTTGAAAGGATGTAGTTTCTTGGATACAGTAGGCACTATTAACTCCCTATACTACTAACTCCATGAGTTAGTGTGCGCCTGTGCACGCGCAAGCACACACACACACACCCCTCTGAGGTCGTGGGAGGAGTAGGGACGAGAATTCAAACAGTAGGCTGGCCGATGGCTCCAATGCCTGAATAATTCACATCAGGAATCAGTTTGTGGATTCTCCTCTATGGAATTGGTTTGTGGTCAGAACAGCTGTGGCAGTGAATATATACAAGATATACAAGTGAATATTTTATTGTCTACTCTGGTCTGAGGTGACCAGAGTTTTAGGGTAAGGAGAAAACCAAGTATCCACAAGTTTTCAAACCATGTTGTCAGGATTTATATATGTATGTAACCTTTGAAGACTTTCCTTTTCCTGTTTTGTTCCTTTGTTCCAATGTTCTGTCCTTCCATGTCTTTGGGCTACATCATGTTGCTGCATATTTCTGTCCCCAAATCAAACACTTCTTTGAAATATTACTATGGTGTGTAATGAAGGGAGTATAATATCCTGGGCTACTTAACCGTTCTCTTTGATGCCCTGATAATGTAAGAAAAACATTTATGCTTCCTTGTTCAACATTAAGCAAAATCTAAGAAGTTGATGCTAACTCTCAGCTAATGACAGCTGACAGACATTTTTCACTGTTCTTCCCTTTATTTGTTATAAAACATATTTTTTTCAATTAAGATTACCATTACAACTACCCTTATTTATAGTTTTTTATTAAGGAAACTTATTATTCAAGTCTAGTAAACACAAACGAAATTACACAAGTCTTCCTGTATAGCCCCGTGAAGCTTTACAAAGTGAACACTCCCATGTAACCACCACCTAGATCAAGAAGAACACACCCATTCTCGCATGTACCAGTCATATCCCCAAAGGTGGAAGTTTATTTTATTCTCCTATATACGTCCTTTTTAAATATATATTATATTAAATATATATATATTTTAACATATATAAATTTTTAAAATGTTTTTATTTATCTTTGAGAGAGGGAGACACAGAATCTGAAGACAGGCTCCAGGCTCTGAGCTGTCAGTACAGAGCCCCATGCAGGGCTCGAACCCACAAACCGTGAGATCATGACCTGAGCCAAAGTCAGACACTTGACCTACTGAGCCACCTGGGCACCCCTTAAATGATCTTTATCAATGGGTTAGGTTGTATTGTTTGTGTTTATTATTTTTTTGGTTGGTCACCATTATTTTGTGCTGAAAATATTGCCCTATTTTTTCTCCCATAAAGTCAAAAATAATCTTGCCTTGGTAAAATTGCTTCTAGCTGTGATTCTAAACTAGTCCTGTGGAGCTAAGATCTTTAGTGGAGCAGGTGGGCCCTAGATCTTCAATGAAGCTGGTATAGAACCCTAATCACCCAGCATCTTTACAACTCAGATGGTATTACAAGGACTGTTTAGTTTTTTTTCTTTTTCTTACAAAAAGCAATGTAGGCCTATATTCATGCAATTATTACATTAAAATTCAACACTAAACAGGTGAAGTGTCCAAACTGAAAATTAAAACTCTATATTAAATTAAAATTAAGTTTTAAATGGCTTCTTGGCCTGTTGGCTAAGATCCAGCATAGAACCTGTACCTGTATTAAATGGGTTTTGGGAGCAGGGAGATGGAAGAGGAGCTTGCTCTATCTACTCCACACGTTGACCTGGTATTGATGTATATTTTTTAAATATTTATTTTTGGGAGAGCCAAGTGGAAGGGTGGGTAGAGAGAGACTGGATCCAAAGCAGGCTCCACACTCAAAGGCTGACAACAATGAACCCAATATGGGGTTCGAGCCCACAAAGCACAAAACCATGACCGAGCCGAAGTTGGACACTCAATTGAATGAGCCACCCAAGTGACCCCCCTCCCCCTTATTAATTTTAATTCCAATATAGTTAACATATAGGGTTATATTAGTCTGAGGTATACAATACAGTGATTCAAACATTCTGTACATTACATTCTGCTCATCATGATAAGTGTACTCTTAATCACCTTCACCTGTTACACTCATTCACCCACCTACCTCCTCTCTGGTAAACATTAGTTCTCTATAGATAAGCATCTAGTTTGGAGTTTGTCTCCATTTTTCTCCCCTTTGTTTTGTTCCTTAAATTTCATGCATAAGTGAAATCATAATGGTATTTATCTTTCTCTGACTGACAATTTGCTTAGCATTATACTCTCTAGCTCCATCCATGTCATTGGAAATGGCAGGATTTAGTCCCCCAGTTTTTTTTTTAAGTTTTATTTATGTAAGGAATCTGTGCACCCAATATGGGGCCCGAACCCATGACCCAGACGTGAAGAGTCACATACTCTTCCAACTGAGCCAGCCAAGCACCCCTTATTCTTTTCTTAGAATAATATTCCAGTGTGTGTGTGTGTGTGTGTGTGTGTGTGTGTGTGTGTGTGTATTCTACACATCTGCTTTATCCATTTATCTATCAGTGGACATGTGGACTGCTTTCATAGTGTGGCTATTGTAAATGATGCTGCGGTTAAGATGGGGCTGCATATCTCTTTTTGGATTAGTGTTTTCGTATTCATAGGGTAAATACCCCAGTAGCAGACTTATTGGGTCATGTGATAATTCTATTTTTAATTTTTTGAGGCCCCTACATACTCTTTTAGTTTGTGTTCCCACCAACAGTGCATGAGGGTTCCATTTTCTCCACATCTTTGCTGATAGGTGTTATTCATTGTGTTTTTTATTTTACCCATTCTGACGGGGACATGATATCCAGGTTTTTTTTTGATTTGTATTTCCCTGATGAGGAGTGATGTTTAGCATCTGTTCATGTGTTTGTTGGCCATCTGTATGTCTTCTTTGGAGAAATATCTGTTCATTTCTTCTGGTTTGGGGATGTTCTTTATATATCTTGAATCTGCTCCCTGTTAAGTAGGTTGTATTTTACTTTCATCGATTGTTTCCTTGGTGTAGAACTTTTGAATAAGAATGGGGATTGTTTTGGAGCAGAATCTTCTCAAGGGCATTTACTTTTAGTGGCATGCTGAAATTGAATTCTTCATATATAGTTTGGATCCAGTATTAGAAATTATAAAGAAAGCATCTGAGAACTTTCTTAGTGTTTAAAAAGGCTAAACAGAACTAGACTCATACAAATTCTTAAAATACCTGAGGGGCGCCTGGGTGGCGCAGTCAGTTAAGCATCCGACTTCGGTTCAGGTCATGATCTCACATTTTTTGGATTCAAGCCCTGCACCAGGCTCTGTGCAGACAGCTCAGAGCCTGGAGCCTGTCTTCGGATTCTGTGTCTCCCTCTCTCTCTGACCCTCCTCTGCTCACGGTGTCTCTCTCTCTCTCTCTCACAAATAAATAAAAAACATTGAAAAAATTTTTAACATTTGAGTTAATAAAACTTTTAGTTATTCTTAATTAAAAAAAACTGATACTAAAAATGAACTTGCATTTTAACTAGGTATTTTTGGTTTCTTTTAAATGTTTAACAACCACTTGGGGTGTCTGGGTGTTTCAGGCAGTTGATTGTCCAACTGTTGCTTTTAGCTCAGATCACGATCCCAGTTTATTATTGGGATTGAGCCCCAAGCCAAGCTCCTCACTGAGCGTGGAGCCGGCTTGAGATTCTCTCTCTCCCTTTGTCCCTCTCATCCACTCTTCCTCTAAAATAAAAAAAAAATTTTTATTAACCATCTTCCATGAATTCACTCTCCGTAACCATGTTTTGCTTAGATTATCTTTTTTTGTTGTGTGTGAATAAAACTTGTATTACATAGTCTGCTGTTTTTTAAATTCTGGATTTTCCATTATTTTTTTATTTACTATATTAAAGTTTATTTATTTCAAGAGAGGGAGAGAGTATGTGAGCCACGTGGGCAGAGAAAGAAGGAGAGCGAAAATCCCAAGCAGGCTTAGCACTGTCATTACAGAGCACAGGGCAGGGCTTGAACTCGAGGACTGTGAGATCATGACCTGAGCAGAAACCAAGAGTCAGACACTTAGCTGACCGAGCCACCCAGATGCCCCCGCAGATTTTCTTTCAGTCATAGTGTTTGACTGTTACCTTTGTTTAGAGACTTTAAGTTCTTACCTGGTCAAATCTATGTCACTTATACCTTAAGATTTTTCATCTTGCTGAGAAGGCTTGTATTCACCCTGCTATTATAAAAATAGTGTCTCCCTGGGCTGGCATAGTTTTATGTGTGGATCCCATGGTTTTTCAGTGATTTAAAATCTCGTTTTATTTTCTACATGTTCATTTTGGTCGAAATTGTTCATTGACCCATTAGAGCAGACCATTGCTAAGCTGACAATACATGCTTCACTATAGCTTTAAAGAAATTTTTTTAAATTCAGGGGTGCCTGGGTGGCTCAGTCGGTAAAGCGTCCGGCTTCAGCTCAGGTCAGATCTCACGGTTCATGGGTTTGAGTCCCGCATTGGGCTCTATGCTGACAGCTAGCTCAGAGCCTGGAGCCTGTTTCAGATTCTGTGTCTCCCTCTCTCTCTGACCCTCCCCTGCTCGCACTGTCTCTCTCTGTCTCTCAGAAATAGATAAAAAGCATTAAAAAATTTTTTTAAAATAAATTTAGATGGACAATTCCCTCATTTGTTTTTAAAAAGCAAATTTATTTATAAATACTTCAATACTTTTTCTGTTGCCCATGTAAATATACTATGACTAGAACCCAAATTTGCCAGCCCTAGGGAAAACCTCTCTAAGATGTTCAGTTTCATTCTATGCCCCTAAGCATGTGAAAATACTGTTACCTATACCTGCCTTTGTAGAAATAATAACAGTAATTTGTTTCTCTGGGTTGTCTTCTCTACTATTTATTTACTCTTAGTAATGAATTGTACTAACCCCCTCTAGACCACCAGAGAGTTGTTTAGAATATCGTAGGTCTCACTTCTGATCCCGGTCTATCCTACCTTAAAAACGGACTGTCTGGGGAATTTCTATAGGCTGTCCTCTTTGGACCAGGTTCTCAGAAAATAGTTGAGATTGTACGTTGCAGAGCTATTCGTAAAGAGACTGTAGAGGCAGAATCATTTACAACCTGGGAGAAGAGGATTCTTTTGTAGATTTACTAGAAAATCTTTTCTGAATGATCGTCAGATTGATCTATCTTCTTTCTTCACCCCTTCTCTGAGAGTGCTATCACAATGCTCAACCAATACCTTAACTGCCAAAGAAAGTCCTAGGTCTTCAGCAGCTCAAACTACTGGTTACCCTCCCTTCTCTCAGAAGCTGATGGATTGCAGAGGTTTGTCACACAGCTTCTCCCCATTACTCCTCACCGATTCATTCAGCCCGGCAAGTGTTCCTATTGGATGAGCTCATGCATGTCCATGCCCTAAGCAGTCACCAGTGTACTGTTATTATGAAATCCTGCCTCTTGTAGGCTTGACAAGAACATGTAGAAGGAGCAGGGTGGAGAACAAGAGTGATATTTAGAGGTGAGGGTCCAGGAAGGGCTTTGTTTGGGGAGAATATTGACCCTTGAGCTACATCGTATATGCAGAGTGAACATCATCTTTATGTCAGAGATCCCAGAAATAGAGCCAACTATGAATAATAATTTATTTTTTTTTATTAATATTGTTTCAAACTTTATTCCCAGGCTTCTTCAGCTTAATTAGCTGCAAAGAATGAATTGTGTATAAGCAAAAACTGAAAAGAGCTGCAGTGTCCAAGGGGCTTGGGCTTAAAAATATTAGAGATCTAGATTTTATCAGATCCATGAACAAAATTTTTAAAAAGCAGTCATAATATAAAATAGCAGCTCCC
>PJEM01008909.1:0-19338 GCA_004023845.1 Helogale parvula
GTTTCCTGCCTGCAGGACCTTGGGGGTACGGACTGGGACCCAGCAAAATTTTCTGCACTGATTTTATTTTGGCCCAACAGTAACTTACATATTGATTATTGGCCAGTGAGGGAGGGGGTTAAAGGGCCAAAGTCAAGGTCTAGTCCCCTGTCTTGTCACCTGTGCCCACGTAAATGTGTCAGCCACGTGGGTGTCCATTTCTGGCAGCCAGTGGGCTCAATCTCGTAAAATGGCTCCCATGTATCTTAGGAAAAGCCTTTCGTAAGAGTCACCTTGGTAGTCACCAAGGGATGACTTGGGATGGCGACGGAGCGGCCACTTCTCCGGGGGCTGGAGGAGAACACGTGCACAGACGACCTCCCTGCCCTTCACCTGCAGACCTGGGATGTCCTGCCCTATTTGGAAGCAGCCAATCATGAAGCTCCAGCTTCCCATCACCCTGACAGACTAGGCAACCTATTCCATCCCACCACACCCCTTATTTGATAATCTGCCCTCCCAAGATCAAACCCCTCACCCATCGCCCATAAAACCCCCCCCCGCCCATCGCCTATCAGGCGCGACTTCCCTGACTCTCCACTCCCGGAGTCACGGAACCTCGCCCGGTAATCGCAGATCCCAATAAAGGCCTTCTTGCCTCCATAACCTGGCTTCCCTCTTTCCTTTCGCCTCTGCTTCCCTCCATTAAATCTAACACCTTTTATCATCCATCCCTCGTGTGGCAGAGGCGTCCAGTCCTGCTGGACAGAACACAGATGCGGGGGATTTGGAGGCGGCACCAAGGGCATTGCCGTCATTTCCCAGCCTCTGGATCAGAGGAGGAGGAATTTTAATCTAAATCCTGTGTATTTTTATTTTTTTATTAAAAATTTTTTAAATGTTTTTATTTATTTTTGAGAGAGAGACACACAGAGCATGAGCAGGGGAGGGGCAGAGAGAGAGAGGGAGACACAACCGGAAGCAGCTCCAGGCTCTGAGCTGTCAGCACAGAGCCCGACACGGGGCTCGAACCCACGAACTGTGAGATCATGACCTGAGCTGAAGTCAGATGCTTAACCGACTGAGCCACCCAGATGCCCCACTTTTAAAAGTATAAAGTACTTTATTTTAGCCTTAGTCCATCTTGACCACACATAAAATTTCTTTTTAAAGATTTTCCTTCATGAATCTTCTACAACTTTTCTTTGCATTTAGATTTTGTCCCAAACCATTTCTCTCCAGATAACCAGTCTCATTTAGGACAAAATTACTTTAAAAAAATTTTTTTTTACCTTTAACAAACACGTATTTCCATTTCTTACAGTTTTCTTTCATCTCGCCTACTTTTCTACATACAGAGTTGCTTTTCTTATTTTTATCAGTTTTCATTATATTTTAGCAGAATTTTAACTCTTAGAAACCTTAGTCTGCAGTGAAAACTTAGTAGCCAATCACGAACTCTGTGTCACCTCAGATTTTTTTTAGACGCCAAGCTTCCCAATCCATTAGGCACAAGCATGTTCTGCAACAGTTCCACGTCGCCTTAGTTTCTAGCAATGAGTCCGAGGCACAAACCTACATCTAGTAATTAGCGCTTTGGCCTCTTTAGCCTATAAACTCAATCTCAATTTCTGATGCAACAAAACAGTAACGTTTTAGGTTACCAAGGACTTTGAGAGCTATCTTAACAACCGTGGAAACGTTGAGACAAAGTTAATCATCACTTCAAGCCAGCCTTTCGTTGACAAATTGGAACAGCGATAACATGAGCCTCGGGGCACCTGGGCGGCTCAGCCTGTTAGTGTCTGACTTTGGCTCAGGTCACGACTCACAGCCCAGAGCCTGGAGCTGCTTCCGGTTCTGTGTCTCCTTCTCTCTCTGCCCCTCCTCTGCTCACTGTCTCTCAAAAATAAATAAATGTAAAAAAAAAATTACAACCCCCCCCGAAAACCATGAGCCTATTTGACCTTCAGCAAATCTAGGTAGAATAGAGTTCATTTTTGTTTCTGTTGTTTTAATGTTGATAAACGTTGTCTATCTCAAACCAACAACGAAGGAGGTGGAAACGCACCGTCCCCGAATCCCAGACGAGCCCCCACGTAAGGAGCAGGTTCCCGCACAGACGGGACACCCAGGCTTTAGTTCCAGGAAGCAGCTGTCCTCCCGCCGGCACCGCTCCGCTGGGTTCGTGCCCAAAGATCTGAGCCCCGGACGTCGTGTGGTGTGGTCGTCTGTACATTTTTTCCTTTGTCTCCCACACATGGTACCGCAAATGTGCAGTAAGGTCGTGAGGGAGGCGGTCACGGATGCAAATAGCCAGGTGGCCTGGAGGCGGTTTGTTCTTTCCTTGGGAGGGGACCCAGCCCCGGCTGTGCGGCCTCGCGTCCTCACCGGGCTGCGCCAGGTCTGGGGAGAGGGTGCGTGCCCCACCTTCCCTGTGCTATGACGTCATTCCTAGATCTCTTTGGGTGAAATATCCATTCAAACCTTTTGCACATTTTTAAAATTGCACTGTCACATTTTTTAATTGTAAGAGTTCTTTGTATAATCTGGTGAAATCGTTTTGTTTTTTACACAACCTGTATCTTTCAAAGGCATTAAGAAAAGAGAACAGGAAAATGTGTTTACAGCACCTGTGGTATTGTGCCCAAGTTTATAATATCGCTCCCCAAAAAAGGCCAGAGACTACCAGGGAGACCGAGTCAGGCCTGCAAAAACAAAGGGCTTTATTACGGGCTTAAGCTCGGGCTCACAGACTCCACTAACCCCCTGGCCACGTGGAGAGAGCGCCCCAAACAAAGACAGGGTAGGGCTTTTATGAGTTTGGGAAGGGGAGTTACAGGAAATGAGGACACATGTACAGTGATCCAATCCCTACCCCCCATCAATACTGGCAGTTGTGGGAGCCAATCACAACATTCAGAGTATTGACCAATCAGAGTGGGCCCAGGACCCCCGCGTGGGGCGTGACTAGGCCCGCCCCTAGAAAGGTCAAAGGTATCAGCCCGCCGGCCTCTCCGATTGGGCGCCGCAGGAGTTGTCCCTCCTTAATGTGCGCCCTTTCATCCGGAGGAGCCGGCGCCTTCCCCTTTAAGTACCGGGGAAGGCTGGATCGGACCTGCGTCCTTACAGTATTAGCTTGTATTTACCATTCTGGGTGCTGGGTGTCTTCCCACAGATCATAGTCACCACCAAGTCACTCTTTTTTAGTTCAAAGGACTTCTTTTAGTGTTTTTAAAATGTTTTATTTTAGAGTGAGAGAGAGGGCAAGCAGGAAAGGGGCAGAGAGAGAGGGAGACACAGAACCCGAAGCAGCTCCAGGCTCTGAGCTGTCAGCACAGAGGCTGACGTGGGGCTTGAACTCATGGACCCCAGTATCATGACCTGAGCTGAACTCGGACGCTTAACCGACTGAGCCCCCGCAGGCGCCCCTCATCCTCAATTTGGAAGGAGAGTTTGTGGACCTCGGACTCCTGGCTTACGTGCTTTCTTGCGGCTCTTTGGGGATGTCACCCCCCACTCCGCCCCTGCAGCTGTCACCTCGTGGCCCTAAAGCTCCTCTGAATGCAGGGAGTCCCTTCTCTGTTGCTGCCGTCAGGTGTCCTCCTGGTCTTCGGAGAATCTGATTACACTGTGACTGGGTATGGATCTCTGTATATTTTGGTTTTCATCAAATTTGGGAGAATTTGGGGCATTATTTCTTCAAATATTTTTCTGAGCCCTCCCTCCTCTCCTCCTGGGACTCCTCTCACATGCATCTTGGTATTTTTGGTCCTGTCTCATCGTTCTCTCCATTTTCTGCCCTGCTTTTTTCTTTCTGTCTTCCTGTTGGACCGTTGCTCCCGGCCTGACTTCGGGTGCTCTGATTCCGGCCTCTCCTCCGCCATCTGGAATCCCCCGCGGACCAAGTACGTGCATCCCCGCGGCTGTACCTCGGCGACCCTGGAATTTCCCTTTGGGTCTTGTTTTAAATGTAATTTCCACCTACTTGAGGTCCCTGCCGAGTCAGTCCGGGCGCCCTGCTCGCGGCTGAGCGTGGCTCCCGGCGAACTAATGGGCCTCTGATCACGGACCCAACAGTTCCTTTTCGGTCCGCACACTGAACCCCTCGGGCCGGGGGTCCTCTTTTATTTATTAATTTTTTATTTATTATTATTTATTTATTTATTTATTTATTTTAAGTTCTTAGTTTTTTAATCCTCTCACAAAAACTGCACGATCACCAGAGAGCCACAGGAGGATCTTTACTCCTGTCGCCCAGTCTCCGGCTCACGTTTTGGCAGCACCAGCATCGGCTTTGGCGGCGCCCCTGACTTCATTCTGCTCTTGTGTTCCTTCCGCTGTGTTCTGGACGCCTTTTTCCTCTCATCCGGGCCACGTCCTGCAGGTCTGTGTCTGGGTGCGTTTTTCTTCGCACCATCCAAGGAGTCAGAAGTCATGCCGAGCCTTGCCACCTCCGAAACGGGTTCTGAATCCAAATACAAAGACGACGTCTTGTGTGGTCTTGTGCATTTTGGCTCGTTTTTCCCGAATTTCTGTCTTAGGTGCTGTTGCCTTTCCGACGAGCACCTGTTTCCGCCGAGGTCGTCGGTCGGTTGTGAACTTCCTGGTCCACATGGTTACGGTGTCGTTCATGATGGCGGCTGAGCTTCAAGCAGCCAGGGAGGAAAAGAGTATTTTTTGTTTTTTTAATGTTATTTTTTGAGAGCGAGAGTGTGGGCAGAAAGAGAGTGGGAGACACAGAATCCAAAGCGGGCTCCTGGCTCTGAACTGTCAGTACCGAGCCCGGTGTGCGGTTTGAACTCAGGAACCGTGAGATCCTGACCTGAGCCGAAGTCGGGCTGAGCCAACCAGGCGCCCAGGACACAGTTTCTATCCACTGCCTTTTCTTCTCGAGTGAGGACCTATCAATGTAAGATGAATAAACCTTTACAAAACATTTAAAGAGAGGAGAACAGCTTTATTCCAGCCCCAGTTAGGTCAGCTGCCCGGGCCACACCCTGCGTAGGGGAGGGACTGCCCTGGGGACACTTGGTCCGGGTTGTTCGTGTAGACATGTAACCGAGTGGTAAATCGTCCTGATGGGAGACCTTCCAGAGAGTTGCGGACGGTCTCCGGTGTCTCGAATGCGCACGGCTGCATCTTACGGGAACTGGCCGAGAGCTTTTCCTCTTCTGTTTGAGCTTTTTTTAATTTAAGGTGATTTGCTCCTGAAGGAAAGCGTGTGCTCACGGCAGGAACGGGCCCCGGCTTTGAAGTTTAATGAGTCCGTGAGACCTCGGCAGCTGCTTCGCTGGGCGCCTGGGGCCCGGCCCGCACACATGACGTTGAAAATTTCCTCTGGGGCCACGTGGCCGGCTCGGTCGTTGGCGTGTGCAAGTCTTGATCTCAGGGGTGTGAGTTCAAGCCCCACAATCGGCACAGAGATTACTTTAAAATCTCTAAAAAGAAAAGAAATGAAAATGTCCTTCATTTTATCAGAACCCACCTTAAATGTTGCCTCAGACGCCTTACCACGTGTTGTTTAAAACCAGACCGGGCCCCTGGGGGGCTCAGGCGGTTAGGTGGCTGCCTCCGGTCAGGATCTCACGTGTGTGGGATTGAGCACTGACAGCGCAGAGCCTGCGTGGGGTTCATCCTCTCTCTCTCTCCCCCTCCCTCCCCCTTTGTGCTGTCTCTCTTTCAAAATAAATAAAGTTAAGAAAAGCCCCGGCATGTTAGGTGATGGGCTCCCTTGCACTGCACCCAGCCCGCCCTGTGTCCCGGCGTCCTGCCCCTGCCCCGAGGTCCCTGCTGCCTCTGCCTCTGCCTCGTGTCCCTCAGATCTGTGACTCTGCCCCCCACGTGCGCTGCTGATACCGCGGGCACTTCTGTTTCTTTACTTGTTTCCACATTGAGCCTGCCTTCCGCGGGTTGTCCCTTTGTCCGCGTGGGTTATCGGTCACAGAGGAGACTCGCCCCTGATCCAGGAGCGCGAGTGGGCGGGGATTGCAAAGCTCTGGCCGTTCCCAGCTGGTCCCTCCTCCTGGGCAGCCCCCAGTGGTTCCCGGCGGGTGTGCGGGCATGCCTGCGGGGCTCTGCCCGCCCCTGGCCTCCCGCCCTCGGATTTCTGGCCTGGTTTGGTCAGTGGGAACGCAGGGAGGAGGAGACAGGTGAGGTGTGTCTTCCCTGTCCCCACCTTCTTCAGGACCACGTCTCTGTTAGCAGCAGGTGCAGACACACACCATAGATGTTTACCGTTCCTGCTCTGGAGGCCGGAGATCGGGGTGACAGCGGTCGGGGAGGGCCCTCCTCCTGGTGGCCCACTCTTCCCCAGGTTCCCCTGGGGCATGGGGGCCCCACCATGGGGACCTGGTCACCTCCCGAAGGCTCCCCCTCGAACACCATCACAGCGGGCGTGAGGACGTCACCGTGAGGACGTGGGGGACACACAGGTTCAAACCACAGCAGCAGGGGTCACGGCACCCCCCACGGAGGGATCCTGCTGATTCCCGGTGGGTCCGTGTGTCCTGCCCTATCTGGGAGAGGAGCCCTTTGCAAAGGTCTGTGTGTTGGAAGTCGTGTGTTTGCGGGACCCTGGCAGGGACAGAGGGGAGGCAGGGCTGGCTGCCACTTCCCAGCTCAGGCGGTGGGCGAGCGGTGAGGCCACCGGGAGGGGGTGTCCGGCAACCAATACCCAGGAGCCCCGCGCGGTCAGCGGTCAGGCCGAGTCCCATCAGGGTCCAGAAACGACGCTGGGGGAGAGGGTGGCTGGCCCACATCGGGAAGCCGTTGACACACACGACACAGGCACTGAGGCCTGGGCGGGAGGGAGCGTGGCGGGGGGCGGGCGGGGTGTCCCAGGGACTAGATCCTGAGCCCGGGATGGGGTGGCTGTGGGGCCAAGAAGCCCGGGATGCTGAGGAGACCTGGGGGAGGAGGGCGTGGTCAGATGGAGGGCGGTGCAGGGGCGGGGCCTGGGGGTCCAGGGTGGTGGGGGCGCACACCCGGGCCCCGGGGAGTTTCCGTCTGGGGGCAGGGCAGTGGGAGGGGGTGGAGGACACTGCAGACCCTGGGCTGTAGTTTTCAGTGGGACACACAGGTGCGGAAGAGAGAAGAAAGGACACGCAGATGTGGGTCACCCTAGGAACCGGGACCGTGACCTTCGGGTGTGGGAGGCGGGAGTTCCCAGGCTGGACGGGAGGACAGGAGGGCTGGGCACGGGCCTGCGGGGCTGGGGGGCCGTGCCCGCCTGTCCTCAGCCCTTGCTCAGGATAAACGAGGCTGTGGTGTGTGAACCGCCCCCCTTCCCCGCGGAGTCCTGCCTGCCGCTCTCCCCGTGCCAGTCTGTCACCGTGCCTGCCTCACTCGGCAAGTGTCCTGCCCGGCCCCTGCAGGTGCTGTGTTTTGCCGAAGCTAAAACGGGCCCTGGTTTCGAGGGGGCAGCGTAGTTAGTGGGGTGGACAGGTCCATGCGGTCACCACTCTCTGCTTCCCCCTGTGCTGCCATTTGTAGGTGGCCGTGCCCTTGACCGTGGCCTGGTAATGCACAGCCCGTAAGGAACCCGTGATGGCCTGCCTCCCACAGTAAACAGGATCTTTTTTTACCCTCTTGAGCTGAAGGGTGATTCAGTGTCACCATCAGTATCTCAGACTTTAGAGCCAGACGTTCTGGGTTTGAATCTAGACGCTGTCACTCACTCGCTGTGTGATGTTGCACAAGTTACCTAGCCACTCTGTGCCTCAGCTTTCTTATCTCTTAAATGGCACGCTAGGAGCATGAGAGGGGTTCCAGGGGTGCAGCGCGTAGGTCTGAACTTGATGTCTCGGTGTATGTGCTGTTATTATTATGATGTGCCTTTACTCTGGTGTTCTGAACTTTCTCCTTGCGGAATGGGATTTTGGCTTTACTTTTGTATTTAAACAAAAGGTCTATTAAAGTCATTTCCCCCAGGCTTTCCTCCCATGATGAATTCCTACAAGGGATTCTCCAAAACTAGAAAAGATCGCCCAGTGTGTGAACCCAAGAGTTGACCCTGGGTCTGGGGACCCTACGGCCAGGGGCGGTGATCTGTCACCGCAGCACCGGGACACCACCCAGCCGCAGCAGGACAGAGCTGGCGGGCCGGGGCCGCGGTGGAGGCGCTGCTTTCCCAGGGCGGGGCCCTCTGTCCGTCTGCAGGGGACTGTCCTGTCCTCACGTGCGAGCCCTCTGCTGTCCCGGGAGCCACCTCCAGGGGGACGAGTCCTGAAGGCACAGGAAGTTCCCAGGCACATGCGGCCTCTGCCCGGGCTCCTGGCTCCTGGCCGCAGCCAGTCCCGTGGGTCGTTGGACACTCTGTGGCCACTTCTGGGGTCGTCTCTGCCAGAGGAGATTTCTGTGTCTGTTTCCATCTGCAGAGAGAGCGAGGGCTCACTGACTCTCGTGGTCTGTGGCGTCCTGGCTGTTCAGTGGGAGGCTACGGCCACGGATCTTCTGTGTCCCCGGGAGGAGTTGTCACAGTCCCGGCGCCCCGGGGGCCTGGCCTCTGATGGCCGAGACGTCCCAGGGGACGTGGAGCTGGGGGCTCACGGTGGGCTGCAGGCCCCGGGCCCCACGCGCGCAGCGTGGGTGCCCTCCTGCCCCTGCTCTGGCTTCTTAGGGGTCGCTTTACCAGAGAGAAAATTTGGGACACCTGCAATTCTGGGTGGCTGCCCCGGGCACCTGACCGGCATGGGAAGTGGGGTGGGGGGCGCTGCGAGCAGGCTGCAGGGGGGGTGGGCAGACGGGGGAGGGGGAGCCGCCCGCGCCCCCAGCGCACGCCTGCTCTCTGCGCCGACGGTTTTCCGTCTTTCCGTCTGAGCTTCTGGTGCGGGAACCGCGGACGCAGATCCTTCGTCCGAAAGCTCGATGGTTTGCTCCGGGTGCTTCCGAGCCTGTTCTCCCGACGTGGGGAACGAGCAGCGACGCTCGGCCCCGACAGAGAGGCGGACACGCTCCTGCTCCTCGTTTTCGTGAACTGCCTGCGGGCAGCGTCGGTGTGATGGGGACGGGGCGCCGAGCCGTGCAGGTGAAGTCCCTGCGCCACCGGGCCGGTCAGCTAGAGGCAGACAGACGATGATCGGAGGGATGGAGCAGAAGACGCAGTGCGCAGGCGTGACGGAAGCCGCGGAGTTGGGGTGAGGAGGGCTGGGGGGACACTGTGCACTTGGATGTAGGATGGTCTGGAAGGCATGACTGAAAGGCGATTCCCTACATGAGGGCACGAAACAGGAGCGTGTGAGCCCTCTGGATTCTGGGGGCAGGGTTTCCAGGCTGAGCAAGCAGCACGTGCCAAGGTCCTGAGGCAGGTGGCTGTGTTGGGTGTGGTGGGCCTGGCAGGAGGAGACAAGTGCGTGTGTGTTGGGGGCGGGCGGGTGGGGAGCCCATCACTCGGCCCCGTGGGCCTTCGCAGGAACTTCGGCTCCCTGACAAAAACGGCCTTGCAGGTCATGTGTGGATGGTTGGTGCGTCTTTCCTGTGCCGGCGGCAGTGCCCGGACGCCAGTGTGGAGACCTGTCCAAAGGGCCAGACGGGAGGGGCCTCTACAGACTCCAGCAGAAGGTCGGCGAGGTCCGTATGCCGCGTGAGATGGTCACCTGACACGTAGACGTGCCGGCCACGGGCCGGGGCGGCTCCGAGGGCTCTGGCTCAGGCGCTGGCTGAGGGCCCTCCCGCTGCCGCCATCTCACGGGGCAGCATCTCCTGCTGCAGGAGGTGCCCTGCGGACCCGATGCGCCTGGACCTCCGCTGTCTGGCCCCGGGAACGTCCGCGGCAGCACAGGACGGGAGGTCCCGGGTGCCTGCTCTGGGAACGGACCCATGTCGGCACCTGCGGGTCCAGGCAGAGGTGGACAGAAAGAGGGAAATGGAGGGAGCGAGGCCCTGCCCGCCGAGGAAACGAGGTGGATGAGGCGCAGGGAAGACGAGAGCCGGGGAAGGGATGGGGCAGCACCGTTGGGACGCGGGCTGGGTGGGCTTAGCCAGAGCAAGGTTTCCTGGCGCCCAGGATCCTGATGTTAGGAAGGACCCGTAAAACAGTCGCCACAACTTCTCTGTAAATCTCATTATTCCAAACTCAAAAGTTAACTGAAAGAGGGGTACCTGGGCGGCTCAGTCGGTAATGCATCCGACTTCGGCTCAGGTCATGATCTTGCCGTTTGTGAGTTCGAGCCCCACATCAGGCTCTCTGCTGACAGCTTGGAGCCTGGAGCCTGTTTTGGATTCTCTCTCTTCCTTTCTCTCTCTGTCTCTCTTTCTCAAAAATAAATAAACGTCAAAAAATTAAAAAAAAAGTAGATTGGAAGTATTGCCATGGACTGAATCAGATACACCACAGGTGTTCTAAGAGGCCAGGCTGGAGGTGGTGACAAAGAGTGTCCCCACGCAGCAGCCCTGAGGGGCCGGTTAATGAGTTTCTTCCTTCGGTGACTTCCCGCATTTTACCCTGTATTTGCCTTCTGAGGAAAGTTTGAGCAGCTCCTACCGAATTAGGACCAAACCACCGGTGACACAGCCAGGGTCACTGGCCTCAGTCACCTTTCTGGGGACATGTGTTCATCTCATCACCTCTTGTGAGGTCTGGGAGGCCCTGGGAAGTCTGAGCCCCTTGGCAGAGCCATGTGATTTTCCCATCGCCCTCAAGGGACTTGAGGTTGCGCTCACGGAGTGGTGGTGGCCGAGTCCAGGAGGGCAGGGGGGGTGTCGGCGAGCAGCAGGGCCAGTGTGTAGGTGGGGGGCATCGGGACATGCGGGGCGCTGGCTGGCCCTGGGGGAAGGCAGCCTAGACCAGGGAGGCAGGAAGGACCAAGAAGGATGGAGGCGTCGTCTGGAAATCCGCGGGCGGGAGGACCAGCCTGGGCGCCAGAGCCCACTGCTACCTCCTGGAAAGCAGAGAAGGGGCGTCCTCTCCAGCGGGGGAGAGGGTTTGGCAGCCAAACATTTCCTTAAAATTGTGGTAAAACACACATAACCTAACACTTACCACTGGGATTATTTTTCAGTGTGTCGTTTGGGTCGTTAGGTGCACTGATGTGTCGCTGTTCCCAGCGTCTCCAGGATGTCCCAGGTGGGCGCTCTGTGCCCCAACATGTTAACCTCAGACCCCACCCTGCACCCGCCTCAGCCGCACCCCCGCACCTGCACGCTGGGCACCGGAACACAGGGCCCCCTGCCTCCCAGCACCCCCGCACCCGCACGGCGGTGCCCCCAGCACCCAGGGCAGCACCCGCCGCAGAACCTGCTCAGGGCCGCGCTGGTGGACATCGGATGGCTGCACGCAGGGCAGATGGAAGGAAATCCCACTAAGGCTTCTCCAAATTTTCTAGGCTTCCGGCCTGTTTGCTCCCTCTAGGCTTCTGTCGGCTGGTGGGGAGGCCTCGTGGCACGTGCTGCTGTAAAGTGAAATAAAGCCCCACGTTCCGGCCCACGCAGGTGCCTGGAAGCGGGGCGGCTGCGGCTGCAGATGGGCGCCAAGCACGTGCACCGTCACAGTGGGGAATGCCAGCCGCGGGGACCCCCAGGAAAGGGCAGGCGCGGCCTCTGGTCACCTTTCTGACCCAGGCCTCCCCCTGCCCCTCTCGCGGGGAGCAGGTGCTCGGTGGGCGGTGGGTAAGGAGTGAAACGGGTGAAACCACCTTCGCTCCCCCCACCACGCCTGGCCCCGCGCTCCTGGGACACAGCGCCACCTGGTGGTCCCTGCTTCTGCCTGTGCTCGATGGGGACCACTTGGTCCCTGGGCGGCCCAGCTGTCGGGGGGGAGGGGGGGTTCACCTGTCCCCCCGGGAGGCGCCCTGCCAGGCAGGAGGGCCCCGTGGACGGACGCGGCAGGACCTGCGCTCTGGCGGTGCAGACGGACTTCGAGCCGTCGTCGTGCGGAATGTGGCCTCAAAATGCTTGTGCCCCCGTCTGACGAGGTGGGGCTGGGCCGGGAGGTGCGGGGACCTCCCCGAGCGGTACAGACCTTCGCTCACTCGTGATTCCCGGGGGTGAGGTTGCTCTCAGCGCACTGAAACCACGTGGATGAGAGAGGGATTGGGGTGAAGGCAGGTGGAAATGTGGGAGCGAGTTCCGAAAGGGAGACTGTGTCCAGAGTGATGGAAACCAGCACAGCGAAAGCATCTCACACAAAGCAAACCGGTGGCCCGCGTGGAGGGGCCCCATGGCCCCTGCCCCCCTGCCGGGCTGCTCTCTGCACACACCGCTGGGGCCTGGGGGTTTCTGGGGCGGCAGGTGGGGGCGGGGAGCATGACGAGCAGGAGGCAGGAGGGAGCCCTTTGCCCAGTCCGCCTTCGGGGTTGGGACCAGCCGTTGACGTCAAGGTGGCGCCCTGTGCGGTCGGCGGCATGACCAGGGAGGGCAGTGAGCCCCGAGGAGCCCCTCACGCAGATGCCACCTTCCCCAGATCCAGTCTCATCCGGTGTGGCTGGTGGGGTCGGGCCAGAGGCCAGCAGGAGGTGCCAGGTGGGCTCAGCTCCGTCGAGGGCTGTTCTGCCCCCACTTCTGATAGATGTGAGTGTGGGAAACGTGTTAACTCGTTCTAACCTGATGATAAATGAAACAGCTGGGCAGATGGTTAGTGCCTCAGCGATGGGGAGGCAGTGGGGGGGGTGGACTTGAGGGGGCAAACACGAGCCCCTCAGAGGCGCCAGCTCCCTCTGCCCACCAGCATTGCGGGATCGGGTCCCAGCCCCTCCGCGTTTCTGGAAGCTGGACATCGGGATCTTAATGGGAGCCCTCCTTGTGTGTGAATGTGGCAACTGAGTTAACTTTTTAAGGAAAACTGCTTTATGTGGATCAAATGTGGGGGCAGACTAGGGGTTACCCCTTTTAAAAAACCTTTTTAGTGTTTATTTTTGAGAGAGAGCACAAGCAGGGAAGGAGCAGAGAGACAGGGAGACACATAATCCGAAGCAGGTTCCAAGCTCAGGAACCGCGAGACCACGACCAGAGCTGAATTCGGACACTTTAGCAACTGAGCCCCTACTGGGGGCAGCCTCTTAAATGGCACCCTTCGCCCCCAGGGTGGGGAGAGTCCAGAGCGATCAGTCGGTGGCAGGCAGGCGTGTGGGCCGTGTTGGGGGGACACCGCACGTGGGAACCTGAAACGGAGTGGCCACTTCGGAGAACACTCTAGCTGTTTCTTAAAAGGGAAACACGGTCTCGTCTGACCCAGAATTTACTATTTACCTGAAGAGGAGTGAGAAGATGCATCCACACACAGCCTTGCGTACAAACCTTCGAGCAGTAGCATCCATAGCGCCCCAGACTGGAAACAACCCACATGTCCGTGGACGGGAAGGGGGGGAGGTCCGCAAGATGTGCCCCCCTCCCCACAGAGGGGACCGGAGCGCCGGGCCCTGAGCAGCGCCGGAGCACGAGGGCAGGAGGAGCTGCCCGTCACAGATTTCCTGCACGTGGGGGTTTTCTTGGAAGCTTCTCCATATTTATTTATTTATTTATTTAAATGTGAGTTAATACACACACAGTGCAGTACTGGCTTCAGGAGCAGGACCCCGTGATTCGTCACCCACAGACGACTCCTCATCAGGGGATACGAATCAAAGCCAGGACGAGACACCGCCTCACCCGGGTCAGAGCGGCCAACATCGACGACACAGGAGGCAGGCGATGGCGAGGATGCGGAGATGGGGCCCCTCGTGCTCAGCTGGGGGGGCCGCAAACTGGAGCAGCCGCTCCGGAGACCAGTGCGGGGGTTCCTCCGAAAGATCGAGTTACCTCCCAATCCAGCAACTTCACGGCTAGGAACTTATCCAAAGGAGACAAAACTGCTGATTCGAAGGGGCACGTGCACCCCGATGTCTACAGCAGCGCTAGCGACAACAGCCAGAGCGTGGAAGGAGCCCAAGTATCCCGAAGCAGGCCAAGGGCTTGCCTGAGGCGGGGGCTGGGGCGGGACGGGCCTGACAGCAGGTGCAGCGTGTGCTGGGCAGATTACAGGAAGCCGGGTCGCCCCATCCACACGGGCCCCGGGAGAATGCATCGTCCTGGCGGCACCTTCCAGAGTGTTCTCAGCGTTTGCTCGCAGCCTGCAGAGGACCACATGGGCAGCAGAGGGCGCTCCGTACCAGCCGCTGGGCCAGGCTTCCCGCCCAGCTGTGGAATGTGGCTTCTTGTTGTCCTTGGCAACTGTTTTCTTAAAAACCTGTGGTTAAAAGAATCTTTGTCAATCAAACCCGTTTTCTCGCTGACCTGCGTGACCCTTTAAGAGCTGTTTATCGCTGCTTCTGAAGGCGGCTGAGCCAGCAGTACAAGCATCATTCCCAAACAATGGTTACCTGGAGGAGGGCCCCAGGCTCCCTGCTGGGAACGCTTTTGTGGATCGGAGGCCATTCGGGCCCTTCCGGCTCCCCCGACAGCAGGGACTCTGGTCAATAGGTGGAATGAAAGCCTGGGTCTGAGCTTGAATAAGCCAGGCCTCCTCAGAAGGTGGCCTTGGGGAGTTTCCCACAATGCTCAGGGGCCTCCAGTGATCCCGCCAGAGACAGGGAGAGGAACGGGAGGAAAGGAGTCGTAGGCGGCCGCGACAGGCACAGGTGCCGTGGTGGACGGCTTGTCCAGACCCCTCCTGGGGGAGTCGGCCTGTCTGGAATTCCCAAGACGAGAAATACAAAAACCATCCGTGCCACGGACATTCCCTCATCGCCCCCACGCCTTCGTGTTAGTGATCCTCTTTCCGTAAGCCCAGGGCCACCGGCGGGCAGGGACCGTGAGCTGGCTTCTTCGGTGGCGAAGGTGGGAGGGGGCTGGGTGCGGTCATCTCCCCGTGGGCTCCGAGGAGAAGCCGGTCCAGGGCCGCTGCGACGCAGATGGCACAGCACGAGCTCTGAGCTGGCGGGAGAGGGTCCGGTGAGCTGGACGGAGGAGGCGCCGGGCTCTCGAAGACCATGTGCCACTGGCCGTGACCCAGGTGAACTGAAGACGGTGGCCGGCCGTCAGTTCAAGGTGGCCCTTGCCAAGGAGACAGGACGCAGGTGTCTGGGGAGCAGTGTGGCTGGACCTCTCCCCCCACCCCCCCAGGGTCATCTTGCTAGAGGAAGCAGATTCCTAAAGGCTGAGGGCAAGGGGGCCTGATACCAACGTTCCGAATCAGAGACGAAACAGTGGATCAAACCGTCAACCACCTTCGTGACAACTTTCAAATGTCTAAAACACCTGACAGAATTGTACGGGACCAGACACGCCCGCCCTCCACATTCTGCCGTGAGCACGTCACTGTGCTCGCTTTGGCATACATCAGCCACCCCTCTGTCCACCTGTGAATTCATATTACTATTAAAAATAACACTTATTTTGAGTGATAGAGAGTGAGCAGGGGAGGGACAAAGAGAGAACGAGAGAGAATCCCAAGCAGGCTCCGTGCTGTCAGCACAGAGCCCGATGTGGGGCTTGAACTCATGAACTTCGAGATCATGACTCGAGTCAAAACTAAGCACTGGTAGCCTAACCAACTGAGCCACCCAGATGCCCCTGTTATTATTTTAAATCAAAAATAGGTTTTCAGATTCTAAAATGCCACACAATTGAAAGTTACCGGCTCATGTCAGCACCCTAAAATCTTTTCCAGGCCACCGGGTCAAGTTTAGATCCAGTGTCCCTGACGGTAAATGTCCGAGGACACAGGGTTGCTGGCAGATCCATGAGCCTGTTTCGGGGTCGCTGCCGTGGGCCAGGGTCCCGGAGCAGCCGGCTGAGCATTGTGTTGAGATGGCACACGCGTCCCTCGTCGCCGAGGGCCGCTGGGCAGGGCCGGCATCACCGGGGCCACATACGAGGCCGGGACTTCCACGCCCCGACCCATCGCAGGCTCACGCCAGCCTGTGAGGCCCCCCCCCCGCCCCGTTTCACAGATGAGGAGACTGAGGCCCAGATGGTTCCGGCGGCTTGCCCAGGGCTGCACCCTGGCCCGTGCCACCCAACAGATGAACGCAAAGGCGTCCGTTTCTGACCAAACTGGAAGCAGTTTTTGCAAAATGACTGTGCCAAATGTTGGCGAGGATGCTGGGGCAGAGGCCTCGCTCGTGGGACGCAAACGGATGTGCCCTGGGAAGAGTCTGGCGGCGTGAGTGCAGAGCGTAGGCCTGTGTCGGTTGTGCCAGGCGTTCGTCCCTAGGGCTACGGTGCGGGGAGATCCGGAAGGCCCTGCAGCGGAGTTCACGTCCAGGAACGCCCACCGCAGGCTCAGGGGCGCTCCGGAATGTTCAGAAAGTTCCGGAGCGCCAGAACTGACGAGAAAAGCTTATATACTGTTAAGTAGAACAAATCTGGTTGCAGAACAGGATCCAGGAGAAACAAAGTAACAAGAATCTTCCTCTAATGGTATAGGTTATAGGAAAATAATAGAATACATTTAATATGCATATAATACACATAATAAAAGAATAATAGAACAAACTGGAATGTTGGTACCAAAAACAGGAACAGCAATTGTTCCAAAACGGGGCTGCTGAGGGGGGGAGGCCACAGTGCTGTTTATCTTTGGGCTGCTTCCGCGGTTCCCACAGCAGGTGCGCATTCTTAGGAATCTGCGGCGCGCGGGCGCTCAGAAGCAAGGACGTGAGGATAAGGGAATGAGGAAAAGAAGAGAGAGAGTTTAAGGACGGGGGCGCAGGAGCAGCATGAGCGGTGCCCAGACTGCCGCTTTACTCCTCACAGGCAAGTAGGTGTGTACGGGCCAATCCCGGAAGATTGCCCAAGCTTGAAGGACATTAATACAATTAACATTCTGACTCAAGTGATTTGACCTCCGAGGAACTGGGGGCAGCTGCACGGGTTGCAAGGGCACGAGAGCTTTTGTTCAATCGCACTCTGCCTACTGGCTCCTCGCTGCTGCCCCCGCAGGACTCCGATGCCCTCCCCCTGCCCCCATAAAGGAGGTGAAAGGGAAGGGAAGGCAAGCGGCCCAGGCTTCAGTTTTTCCCCCCCTGGTTTTTGAGAGCAGGGAGGCTTCGGCAGGAGGGGGAGGGGAGTCAGCAGGTGGCGCCAGAGGGTCCTGCCGGTCCCCAGCGGGGACCATGGCTGGTGGGCGGGCATGCAGAGCCCCCGGAGGCGAGGAGCAGTCCCAGTTCCTGGCGATGCTGGCAGAGCCGGGCGCGGGGCTGACACGGGGAAATGCTGGCTGGACAAGGCCAAATTCCTACCATCAAGTGCACCTGGGTGCACCTAAGGCTTTATAAACCCCGCCCTTAAAAATCAGATAGTCTTGGGCACCTGGGGGGCTCGGTCGGTTAAGCGACTGACTCTTGACTTCAGCTCAGGTCATGATCTTGTGGTTCATGAGTTCGAGCCCCACGTCAGGCTCTATGCTGACACTGTGGAGCCTTCTTGGGATTCTCTCTTTCCCTGTCTCTTGCTCTCTCTCTCCGCCCCTTCCCTAGCCAAATAAACAAACCTAAAAAAATCAGATAATCTCAGGCAGGTGTGAAGCAGTGGGAAAGGGGACTCGATGGTGGGGTAGAGAAGTGGTCAGCGGGCACGGACAGCGGCCCGGGTCGCTACGGATGTTTTGTGCAGCTTTGTTTTCCAAGGGGAAGGGAGAGTGACCCGGGGTAACTGCGAGTGGACCTTGTTGGTCTAGACCCTCACCTGGGGAGGACTCTTGAGGAACAGTAGTAGTGACAGAGAGAGCGGTTAGCAGGTGCTCTCTGGGGGGTGTGGTCAGAGCAGGATCCCCTGACCCAGGAGTTGGGCCTCTCGGCAGAAATGGGGTAGACCTTCTCCAGTAATGAGAACAGATACGTCTAGTTCAGCTAAATCCTAGCCGTGTCCGCTGAATACCTTGAAATGACGGCGATGATGGTAACAGTTCTAATCACCACCCTCATTCACGGGGGGCCGGCTGGGCGCGGGCCTCCCCCCCACGCAAGTGCATCCCGTTCCCCAGGCAGACACGGTGCCGTCACCCCCACACACGGACGAGGGAGGGTATCCTGTCGAGGCGGAAGGGGTCCCCCAAACTAGTATTTGCTGCACGCTTCCGTGGGGCACGGGGACTCGGTCGGACCAGGCCAGCTCTCGCCGCCGGGATGAGCGCGTTGGAAACCTGGGCCCTAGTCCTGTTCCTATGATGGCAGAGACGAGGGGAGGAGGGCGTGTGGAACCGCGTGTGGCCCACGGGACAGATGTGCACGGGCGCAGGCCCTAGCAAGGCGCGTGGTCTGCGGAGTCCGAGCAGTGTGTTACACACGCGTGTCTGGAGAGAGAGGCACTCACCGTGCAAAATGTGTGTAACAACGTGTGGATTATGTGCATGATTATTTCAGCATTATGCAACAAGACGTCCCCCCCTTAAAATTAAAAAAAAAGTTTTTCACATTTATTTTTGGGAGACAGAGCTAAAGCGGAGGAGGGGCAGAGAGCGGAGGAGCCACAGAATCGGAAGCGGCTCCAGGCGCTGAGCAAACATTCAGCACAGAGCCCGATGTGGGGCTCAAACCCATGAACTGGGAGATCATGACCTGAGCCGAAGTCGGACGCTTAACCCACCAAACCACCCAGGCGCCCCGATGTCCCCCGCTTTTAAAAAATATTTATTTTGAGAGAGAGACAGACTGTGAGTGGGGGAGGAACAGAGAGAGAGACACACATAATCTGAAGCAGCTCCAGGCTCTGAGCTGTCAGCACCCAGCCCGATGTGGGCCTCGAACCCACAAACTGCGAGTTGATGATCTGAGCCGAAGTTGGACACTTGACGGACTGAGCCACCCAGGTGCCCTGCCAAATTCTATTTTCCATCTATGTCTATGACATAAACATATCATTTCTTAGATATGCCTTTAACAAGAAAATATGAATTTTGGATCCCTCAAATTCAAGACAACATAAAAGCGAAACAAGTGGACACAGTCTCAAATTACGCTCACAGTTCAGTTGGCAGAACCCCAAAATGTGGGTATTTTGGAAAGGCTGCCTCGTGTGTGCAGAAGGGCCAGTGTCCCTCATATCCCAGGGGCACGGCCTTCAAACCAACCGTCATAACATTGTATGAGTCGCCCGACGGGAGTGATGATGTAGGATTTTTCACTAACACGGTAATTCAGTACGTGTGGGTAGGATTTCTGTTGTTTATAAGTGATGTTGTAGGAACTCGGTAGCGGCGTCTGGGTCGGCGTGTAACGTATACTAACTTTTCCCACGTAAAATAATAGGAAACGGATCTTGGGGGGCAATTTCGCACGGAGTCTCGGACTTTTCCGGGAAGGGATTGTTGAGACTGAGTAAACGGCATCTATGCGACGATGTGGGCACTTGATGGAGCTGGAAATCCTAACCATCGGCGAGTCCCTGACTCCACACAGAGGAAACGAGGCGGTCCTTCGGAGCTTAGGAAGCAGGGGCGACCGC
>PJEM01008909.1:19438-46834 GCA_004023845.1 Helogale parvula
CCCCCCCCCCCGGCGTGCGTCCCCATCCCCTGCACGGCGCGGTGGCGCGTCCCGGGTGAGGGAGGGCGGCCAGTCACCGGCAGGAATCGGAGGCGGAAGGGGCTCCGCGTGGACCCCCGGGCGTGGGCGTGTGGAGGCGCCTGAAGGTCAGTGGCACGGCCTCGTCTCAGGGCTCAGGGAGGCGCTGGCCGCCTGTGTCCCTCGGGGCGGGGGGGCCCGAAGGCAGGGCCGCTGTCGAGGGCCTGGTCCTCTTGGGACCGTGCGGAGGACGCCGGGGACGGAGCCCAGGTGCGGGGACACTGCACGCAGCCGACTCGGTCAGGTCGCGGATGCCACAAACGTCCCGTCAGGGAGGCCCACGGCCCCGGCGCCCCCCGGCGTCCCCCGGCGTCCCCAGGACCTCTTGGGTGCGGTCAGTTCCCGTCCCCCCACCCAGGCCCCAGACCCCCGCCAGGGACGCCTGCCCCCCGAGTTGCAGGGTTTCCGTTCTGTCCTCCGTCCCCCCAGGGTCGGCTCTGCCTTCTTCGACAAAAGCACTAGAAAGTTCGGGGATCCCTCTCCCGCAGTCTATCTAGATTTCCGGTTATTTGGGCTTTCGGGGACCAGAAGGGACCCTGGGAGAATATGATGCAGCGCATGTGGTCCCATAATAAAAAAGGAAAAAGAACACAGTTACATAAACTAACAGTGGGTTTGACAAGTCAGTACCCTGCTAACAGTCTGTTAAATCAGGCTGTGTTTATCTCACATGAGGAGATGTTTGAATGTAGCCGCCGCTGGCCGTGACTTAACAGGTCAGGGATGTTGGGGCTATCATTGTGGTTTTCTTGGCCTTTCTGTCATAATTACAATATGGCTGCTGCAGCGCCAGCCATTGCATCTGTATTCAGGACAGGAAATTGGAGAATGAGGGAGAACACTAACTCTACCTATCGCCCCTCATCAGGAAAGCAAAAAACTTCCCAGAACGCCTCCTTGCTTACAGCTCGTTGGCTAAAAGATCCAGCGGAGTTTGGGTATATTGCCTTCCTGAGTTAATCAATACCCTGTTTATTAATTTAACAAGGGATGGGTGGTACCAGAAAGGATTCGCGGTTTAGCTGATTTTGCACACCACTCAGCATGCCCCCTTGTTCGTTTTGGGAGAGCTGCCTGGAGGGGGAAGAGCGCACTCCTTCAGCCTGCTTCCCACCAGACCCCAGGTCCTGGGTCCCGCGGAGAAGCCCAGCCGTGCGGCAGGTGCGCAGGGATGCCGGGGGATGGGCGCCCGGGAATCGGCACTGGGCATGGGCAGCGGGAGCCTCCGGGTGAGTCTCTCTGCGTTATGGGCCTGGGGTTCAAGGGACCCGGAGCCCCAGCAGTGGTTCCAAGACAACAGCTCTGTCCTTGGGGGTGATTTGGGGATTTTGGTACTTCTTCCATATTTTCTACTATTTTAGCATTTAAAAACCTTTTATTGTCACATAATTCATCTTGTAGACCGTCCCTCGGTTGGGGTTCTGCCCGATGTCTCCTCAGAGTGGACTTGGTGACGCCTCCTTGGCGTGGCTACTGCGGCCCATGTGGGCGCTCGGGGCATCGCGCCAGGACGCACGTGCTTCCCGTGCGCCCTGCTTCTGGGGATGTCCCTGCGGCTGCGTGGTTACCGGAGTGTCTGCCGGAGATTTTCCACTCTGGGGTCCCTGCTCCACCCTTCGTAAGTGGGGGGTACTGTGTACCCTACCCATATGTCAGGGCGATGCTCACCCATCCTTTCTTTTGTGGGGAGGGATAGCCTGTCAAACGGTTTTGAAACCTTTAACCAGAGAATAGCAAACTTTTTCTTTTTTAAAAAGAAATTTTTTTTTGCATTGTTTATTTTTGAGAGAGAGAGATGGAGCGTGAGCGGGGAGGGTCAGAGAGAGAGGGAGACACAGAATCTGAAGCAGGTTCCAGGCTCCGAGCTGTCAGCACAGAGCCCGATGCGGGGCTCGAACCCACAAGCTGGGAGATTATGACCTGATCTAAAGTCGGCCACTTAACTGACTGAGCTCCCCCCTTTTGTTTCCTTTTTTTAAGTAGCCTCTATGCCCAAGTGGGGCTTGAACTCACGACCCTGAGATTAACCTAGTGAGCCAACCAGCTGCCCCTGAACTTTTTCTGTAAAAGGTCAAATGGTAAATATTTGAGGCTGTGTTGGCCACACTGCCTCTGTCACAAGGCTTCAGCTTTGTGGCAGCAGCCGTGGACATATGTAAACAAATGGTTGTGGTAATGTTCCAATAAAACTTTATTTACAAAAACAAGTGGTGGGCCAGATTCAGCCCATGGGGCATGGTTTGTTGCACCTCTTACCACCGTCAACTGGTCTACCCCGGAAAGCCAGGCATTTTCCCTTGTGGGTGATTTTCCTGCTCTTAGAGGGACTGACCTACAAGCTGTAGGGTCTTAATTCTCGGTGCATAGATTTTTCAAGGGGCGGGCTGGGTGATGTAGCAGGCTGACGTATAATTTGGAAGGTGCTGAGGTCAGAACGGCCCAGTGCCGTTGGCTCTGTGAAGCGGTTTCCGTCAGGAAGAAGGGCCCCGACAAGAGATCAAACACGGCTTTTACTTGGTTTGCACAGTTTGGAATTAATCTGGATCATTATCGGTGCGGCTTGAACTCTCCTTCCCAGAGTCCTGCTCGACTCTGAAAACCATATTTATTTTGCATTCCTTTGTGGAATCTTGACAGTTAGAGGACCCTTTTCTAGAATTCCTTCTCTCTCTTGTAGCCCCAGACTGCTAAACCCCAGACGGATTAACCAAACCAGGATGTTTATATTTGGTGCTCCAATTAGCCACGTTCCAGGAGGGGAAGCTTCGTCACACTCCGGGGAACCGCTGGCCTCGGAGGACGCAGTTATGAACTTAATATGTTTCGTGTTTGGTTCTGCGGCGCAGGCTGGCCCTGGACCACGGGGCTGTGCCGGTGGCCGCTTCTGGGTCGTTCAAGAGCGAGCTGTCTGGGGACAGGCCCCAGGTAGAAGGCAGCGGGGGGACGGCGCGTGGGCTGTGTCCTGGGGACAGTAGACCTGAGTGCTGGCTGAGGACAGTCTGCTGGCTTATGTCTCAGGGAGGGAGGCTTGGGGAACGTTCGGGCACGTCCGTCGGACCTGTGCTGTTCCCGCCGGGCTCCAGGGGGAGTCAGGGTGCTGCCTGGTGCAGACACGTTCAGTGAAGGGGTTCGGGACCTCGTCCTGGAAGGGGCATCAGGCTCCGTTGGACCCGCCTCCCGGGGTTCCCGGCAGGCAAAGTTCCATTCCTGGAACTGGAGTTTAAGTTCTAGTTCGTTACCACACAGCAGTGCCGGTTTCAGGAGCGGGACCCCGTGATTCATCGCTTACACACGACACCCAGCGCTCCTCCCAACAAGCGCCCGCCTCGGTGCCCACCGCAGCGCCCTCCCCTCCAGCAGCCCTCAGTTTGTTCTCCGTAGTGAAGTCTCTTAGGGCTTGCCTCCCTCTCTGCTTTTATCTTTTCTTTCCCTTCTCCTCTGTTTATCTGTGAAGTTTCTCCAATTCCACAAATGAGTGAAATCACAGATCTTTCTCTGACTTCGCTTAGCATTGGACCCTCTGGTTCCATCCGTGTTGCAGACGGCAGGCTGTTCTTTTTGATGGTCGAGGAGTCCTCCGCCGTGTCCGTGTCCACACCGCATCCTTACCCGGCCGTCAGTTGGCGGCTCCGTGGGCTCCTTCTGTGCTCTGGCTGCTGTCGACAGCGCTGCTGCAGACACTGGGGTGCGTGTGCCCCTTTGAACCAGCAGTTTTGTGTCCTTTGGATAAGTGCCTAGTAGTGCAGTTGCTGGGTCGTAAGGCAGCTCTAGTTCTATGTTTTTTGAGGACCGTCCATACTGTTGTCCGAATGCAAACTGCCACAGCCTCTCTGAAACTCATTTTTAAACGTTGCTTCTTCATCTTCACATTCTGTGGCTTTGATTTTCCAGTTATTGGAAAAATCTGGAAAAGGTTGAGTTGATTCCATTAAAAACCACCCACGGACTCTTCTCGCAAGGGAACGCACTTTCTCAAGAGTTCCGGGGGCGACTCCGCCCCTCCCCCACACCCGGGGCGTGGCTGTCCCTCCCACACTGCGGCAGGCAGAGTTGTGTCCCCCCCCACACGCACCGTCCCTCGGGGCCCTGGTCCAGTGTGACGCATGTGCTGCTTGGGTCTGACCCAGGCCTGCACGGGGGCGGGGGAGGGGGCCCCCAGGGGAAGACTCCAGGAGGGGCCTCGGGGCTGCAGCGCTGCCGGCGCTCTAGAACCCTGAGCGAACAGAGCCGTGGTGTCCGGGCCCTCTGCGGGGGCACTCAGTCCCCTCAGCGCCCCTGCACGCCCCCCTGCCAGGGATCTGACTCCCAACACCGTACCGGCGCCCTCGCAGCCTTTGTATCGCAGCGGAGTTACGTGACAGGCGACGGGCGTCAGCACCCACCTCCCTGTTGAGAGTCGCAGGTGAGAGGTCCCTGGGGACACGGCGTTCTCCCCCTCAGGCCGCTGCCCTCGTCTGTCACCGAGGTTGTTTCCAGACGCCAGGGGCATCTGACTCGGCCCCTGACTTGGGGTTTGCGCGGCGCCGAAGCGGGGTCTAGGAGCCTCGGCCGGGCAGCAGCGCCGCCGTCACGGCGGGGACGTGTCTGCACTCGGCCAGGCGCACGCAGACGTGAGACTCCCGATCGCGGTTTGCCGGCAGCTCCGAACCCTGTCCAGCCCCCTCCAGCCCAGGAGCTGCCGGGTGACACAGTCTCAGTGTTCTGTTGTTTTCTGTGTGAGCAAACAGGGAGGGGCCGTGGTGACTCGCTGCTGCCCCGTCGGCCCGTGGGGGTCACAGTGCCGTGTTTGTCGGGCCTCAAGCCACTCTGTCTCTCAACTTTTGGAGAAATTCCAAGTGCTGTCAACAGCTGTCAGCTCATTCTTAAAGGGACTCAGCCAAACACGCCGTCAGCACAAGGGATGAAACAAGAGCGGACGGCCGCCTCGGCGGGAGTGGACCGGGCGCTGCTCCCGGGGAAGCACCAGGCGGCGGGGCTCCGGTGAGTCGGCCCCGATGCCCGAGCTGCCTGTTTGCCACCCGGCCTGCACCCCGGGGCGGCCGGCACGTGAGCGCAGGAAAGGCTCCTGACTGCAATTCCTGCAGCGGACACACCAGGTGGAGGGACCCGCGTGGTCCGTGGGCAGATGCCCAGGGCACAGGGGGTCCTGCCCTCCCTGGCTGCTGTCCAGTCATGGCCGGGAGCAGGTGCGCTGGGAGCAGGCCGGGGGCCGCTGCGCAGCCAGGGTGGCTGGCCCTGAGTCGCGGACCCGCCACTGTGCCCTGGGGGCTTGTGCTTTCCCTGACTGGGCGGTGGGCGCAGCCGGGCCAGAGGCCTGCCAGCAGGAGCGGTGAGGAGGGGGCCCCAGGGCTGTGGCCGCAGAGACCAGGGGCTCCCACCCGCCCTGCCAGTGCCCGCCTTCCCGACGGGGCTGCTGTGGGGGAGGGGCCGTCTGAGGTCCCAGACGGTTCCAAATCAAACCCAGGTGTCAACCTGCCGTTTGCAATGCCAAGTGTCATCTTGGCGGATTTTCAAGGGTCACTTTTGTCTTAGGCGGCTTCTCTGTGTCTTTTTCCATTGCATGTAGTTGGATGTGTTCAAAGGAAGTTTATACAGGATTATGGGGTAAACCTGGTACGGACAGTGACGGTGACACACGTCAAATCTGGCCTAAATGTTTCAGGGTTTTCTACTCCTCTGTGCCACCTCTGTCCCCACTCAGTCCGGCCTGCGAAGGAAGACAGGTGTTCAATAATGGAGATCGTGCGCGCACACACACACACACACACACGCTGTTTTTACGTGTGTTATGTATTTAACGTATGGATATGATATATATAAGGATATTTAATAATTTAAAGTATCTGTGATTGTTTATTTAAATTACAGTAAAACGCACCCTTTTTGGGTTTACAGGTCCATAGGTTCCAGTAAATAATGGCTCTTTGAGTAAAAGAGAGTAAAAGCTGCTCACGTAGAAAATTCACACTGTGCCGGAAGAAATGGGATCTTGAGCACCCAGCTCTCAGTCCTTCCCTCCTCTCTCAGGGGGTGACCAGTGTTAGCCTGAAACAAGACGCATTCCTGCTTTATATGCAAACAACGGAATACATACACACGGTCTTGTTGTTTTTAATTTTTTAAATGTTTATTTTTTGAGAGAGACAGAGAGACAGAGCACGAGCAGGGGAGGGGCAGAGAGAGAGGGAGACACAGAATCGGAAGCAGCTCCAGGCTCCGAGCTGTCAGCCCAGAGCCCGACGCGGGGCTCGAACCCACGAACCGTGAGATCGTGTCCTGAGCCGGAGTCCGATGCCAAACTGACGGAGCCGCTGGTGCCCTGATAATATTTGTTCTTTTATTGGGGTTGCTGAGCTGTGCACCTACAACCTTTCCCGATCTTTGTATGGGATTGTTGATCTTGTTGATTTGAAAGAGCTCTTTTATATATGAAGCAATTCAGTCTTCAGCTTGTCAGGAGGCAGATTTATTATGAAGTCAGTGACGTTCAGTATTCAGAGACTCTCACTTGTATAAACGCTTGCAAGACCCTGGAAAGGATTCACCCAAGTAAGTTACTGTCACTGATTGTCACTGCAGTCTTTCTGGAGGATTGTCCCTTCCAGCTGGGACTTTCCCTCACACTCGTGTTCGGACAGGCGGTGGGCATTCTTGAGATCCGGCCAAGAGGCAGTTCCGCTCGGTTACGTTTAATTTGGGTTAAGTGGGCTGTGTGTAGGGGGCTTTCTGTCACTTGTGGCTTTAAAGACAGCCACTAGCCGTTATGGAGAGGGACGGCTTCCTCTAAGACTTGGCTCGTCTCTGTGCTGAGTTATCCCTCTCGGGCCTGCATGGCCATGACCGTGACATGGATACGTCTCCACACAGCTCGTGGAGCTGGGCCCTGGGGGCACGTGGTCGTGGTGAGGGAACGGTGGGAAGCGGAGGAAAGCCAGCGCGGGCAGCCCTCCCGGCCCTCCGGACGCCAGCTTCTGCCGATGCCGCTGGCCTCCTCGTGCGGCCGATAACCCAGCAGACAGACATGACCCATCAGAAGCCTGCTGACTGTTTGGTGCTCATCAGATCACGTACAGTTTCTCAGAATTCAGATATACACCCTGGGACTTGTGTTCCAACCCCCAAGTACGTTTATTATAATTTTATGTGAAAGAAAGTTGTTAAACGATACTTGTTAAAGATACTTTTAAACTACCAATAGCACTTTAAAAGAACTAGAGTTTATCAGTTATTCTAGGGGGAGGGATTTTTCTGTCTCTTCTCTCAAAAGAGAAAAATGTTACAAGGTCATTGTGCAGAGGTCATCAAAGATTATGCAGCTAAAAAGAAAAACAATTTTTTAAAGTTTATTTATTTAGAGAGAGGGAGAGGGAGTGTGCACAAATGGGGGAGGGGAAGAGAGAGAAGGAAAGAGGGAATCCCAAGCAGGTTCTGTGCCATTAGCACAGAGCCTGACGTGGGGCTCAAACTCATGGACAGTGAGATCACGACCTGAGCCAAGATTAAGAGTTGGATGCTTAACCATCTGTGCCATCTAGGCGCCCTGCAGCTAAAAATTTTTTAAAAAGCATTATGGAGGTGTGTCAGACAGTTAATTAAACCACAATACTAGGGGCGCCTGGGGGGCTCAGTCGGTTAAGCATCCGACTCCAGCTCAGGTCACGATCTCACGATTTGTGGGTTGGAGCCCTGTGTCGGGCTCTGTGCTGACAGCTAAGAGCCTGGGGCTGCTTCTGACGCTGTGTCTCCCTCTCTCTCTGCCCCTCCCTCACTCACGCTCTGTCTCTCCATCTCTCAGAAATGAATAAAGGTTAAAAAAAGGTAAACCCCACAATGCCATTTTTGTGGATTTTGTGACGTTTGCAGGATTTATTAGCTTTTTGAAGTACATACTTTGTTGTAATTCATTTTCTCATTCTTTATAAGTAATCATTATTTGCACCGTTTTTTATTAGATTTTTTCTTCTTGTTTTAATTTTTCTTGAACAGGGCTCCCCACGGAGAGTGAACTCCGGGCCCCACGAGACCTGGACCCACACCCGAGTCTGCAGTGTGGGTCACAAGCATTTTATCCCGTTTGTAAGTAGTCTTTTGGTTTTGTCCGCGGTATTTTTTCACTGTGCGGAAGTTTGACATCTCCGCGGGGCAGATGCGATGCGGGCTCCTTCCTTCCTTCGTCCCTGGTGCTTCTGCTTTGCTGAAAAGTCTCTTTTCCTGGTTCCTCCTGGAACGTCTGGTTTTTCCCTTTTTGTGTTTACATACTTGATTCATCTGACATTGATTTTTGCAAAAGAGCGTTTTAAAGAAGTATCCAGTTTTCTGAATATTTATTGAAGAACCAGCCTTTTCTTGATTACAAGTGCCGTGTAGCACATGGGGGGCTCAGTCGGTGGGGGGTCCGATGCTTGATTTCAGTCCCGGTCACCATCTCCGTGGTTTGTGGGGTCTGATCCTGCGCGGAATTCCTGCTTGGGGCTTTCTCTCTCCCTCTGCCCCTCCCCCCTTGCAAGGGCACACGCTCTCTCTTTTTCTCTCAAAAACAACTTAAAAACAAGTGCCGCTTTATTGTGTATTAAGGTCTCATCGGTCATCGGATCTACGTACCCAAGTCTGTCCTGTTGATTTTCCTGTCCCTGCAGCGGGACCAACACATTATGTACGTGCTGAGAATGTATTTTAACATCGGGTAAGTCTAGTATTCCTTCGTTACTCTTGTTTTTTTTAAAGTTTATTTTTGAGAGAGAGAGAGAGTGAGTGAGTGTAAGAGCAGGGGAGGAGCAGAGAGAGAGGGAGACACAGAATCTGAAGCAGGCTCCAGGCTCCGCGCTGCCAGCACAGAGCCCGACGCGGGGCTCGAACCCACGGACCGTGAGATCTGACCTGAGCTGAAGCCGGACGCTCACCTGACGGAGCCCCCAGGAGCCCTAATTAACTGTTCTGAACTCAATAATTCGCAGAACGCCACCTCTGTCTAGCTCCTACAGTGTCGTCCCCCAAAGGAAACCCTGTCCCCATCAGCTGTCCCCTCCCTCCTGCGTCCTCCTCCCACCTCCTGGCCACCACACCGCCCATCTGCTTCTGTTGCTGCAGGTCTGCTGTTCTCCTGCACCTGGAACCTGGCGCATTATGTTTGCAAGTCTGGTCCCTGTGGTAGAAGGTGTTAGGGCTTTATTCCTTTTGATGGCTGAATAGTATTCCACGGCCCGCACCACATCTTGTTGATCTGTCTGGCCATCAGTGGCCGTCGGGCTGTGTCCACCTTCTGGCCGTTGTGACCAGTGCGGCGGACACAGGTGCGTGGGGCCGTCTGTGTGCAGATCTGAGCCTGACGCTGCCCTCCCTCTCCGCGTCGCTGTGGCGGGTGACAGCTGCCCGCTGGAGGGAGACGGAGGAGGGGGCCGACCAGTTCCTACTCCTGGTGTCGGCACAGAGCTCCCTGCTCAGTGGAGACGGCCGGGGTTTGGGGGCGCAGCTCCGAGAGATGCCCCCGCCTCGCAGGCAAGTCCGGACGCCTTCCATATTCGGGAGCAGAGGTGAGTCCTGCTGAGGGAGACTTCCGGTCGACCCGTGTGCCGCCGGGCCTGGGAAGTCGTCTGGGAAGGAGTCTCCCTGTGGCCATCTAGCTTTTGGAGCCTTGTGGCTCCTTTAAAACCCATTTTTGTGAAAGCCGTCGGGTGAGTGTGTTGATGGGAGAAGCAGCGGGGGGGGGGGTCCTCTGGAGAAGCCCCTGCTGTGGCACGACGGGCACACGCACGGCGGGCACCCGCCGGCCGCTCTCCTGGTCCCCGGAGACGCCGGAGTCAGGGTGCGTGGGGCTCCCCTGTCGCCGGGACACATCCCTTAGCACCTCTGAGTGACACATGGCGGACCTTCTATCCTGGGAGGGAGTGTGTGGTGAGTGTGTGTGCGTGCGCACATGCGTGTAAGTCCAGCACGTCCCTCGCCTCCTACTGTCTTGCACGCCCGCGTTGCTAGGGAGCTGGTCCATTGGCCCCAAGTTCTGAGAGGAGGAGGGGACGCGGCGTTTTATTCTCTCTTGATCCTGGAGGCTCAGCGGCGGCGGGAGCCGGACCAGAGGGTAAACACCGGCCAGCTCGCGGTTCCCCCTAATCGCTTAATTCCTGGCGGCATTTGGGTGTCTCAGCGTCCCGGGGGTGAGCCGAGGGCGGCTGTTACCTTGACGCGCCGCAGCCCAGCCCCCCGGCCCTTGCGCAGGAGCCCCCGTGTCCCCGGCAGGGGAGATGTGGCTCCATCCGGGGAGCACCCGGCCCCCAGCCCTGCCCGGCTCTCCCTCCGGCTCCTGACCTGACCGCAGCTCCGGGGGAAAGAGACACTGACAGGGAGGGAGAGCCATCTTGGGGGTGTGTGTGTGCGCGTGTGCCTGCGTGTGCGCGCGTGTGTGCGCGCCGAGCCACGGACAGCCCATAGGCTCTGGGCACAGGCTGCATGGCGGACGGTTCTCCCTGCCTCCTCTCGACCTGCCTGCCTGCGGAAATCTCCTGAATCATTTCTAGCTGGATCGGAGCGGCGCTGGCACACCAGGGCCCCCGCCGTCTCTCGCTCTCGCTCTCCCTCTCCGTCCCTCCCTCCCCGGCCTCCCCGCTCCTCCCTCCCTCCCTCGGCCCGGTTTGTAATCTGATACAGTAGACTGCAGTTGTCCGCGCCGGAGCCGCCCGGTCTCGGCACAGCTCGCTCTGAGGTAGGCTGAGATTTATTTTTTTCTCCTAAAAATAGCTCCCGTTTTTCTTCACCTTCCCGCACCCCCAGCCGCAGCGCGTGATGGCGGGGCGATGGCCGGAAACTCTCCGCCTCGACAAAGTTTATTTTCCAGCGGTTAGAGGATGCCCTTCGGCGTGGGGTCCCGGTGCCGGGGAGCCTGGGGGGGCGGGGGAGATGTTTCCAGACCTTTCCTGTGGTTGTTGTTGCTGCTTGGTCCCCACGGATCTGTTTCCAAAGGGCAAGACCTGCCGCTTTCTCCCCCAGCGCGCGGCCGGCTCCGCCTTCCCGGCCCCGCTTTTCCGAAAAGCCCCTCTGGGCGAAGTTTGCAGGGCAGTGCCTTTCCAGCCCAGGCGGAGGGGGTGCGACGTGGGGTCCGTGCAGGTCCAAGCCAACGAGGCGGGGGCTGTGGAGGGAGGGGTGCGGAGGCGAGGGGGTGTGGGCCCAGAAGAGAAGCCTTGCTTGTGTCCTTCGCAGCTGGGCCCAGCTGTGAGCGGGACCTGCACGTGCAGGAATTGTCCATTCGTGTCCCGTAGACTGACTTGAATGATTTGTTTGTCACAACACATGTTCCCGGCGGGATGTGCATGTGCGTGTGTCTGTGCGCCCGTGTGCGTGAGCGTGTGCCCTGGAGCACGCAGCAGGCTGGTGGCCGGGGCAGGCGCGCTCCCCGCTGGAGATGCAGAGTTTATGAGGCCGGAAGAGCTGCCAGCAGGGAAGTCGGGTCTGGGAGAGCCCCAGGCGGGGGCAGGGGTGCGGGGGGCAGGGGTGCGGCTTGCTCTCTTGCCACCCAGGCCTCTGTAGAAGCAGGTCTGCTCGGGTCCCCAGGGAGCCATGCTGGCTGTCCCTAGCAGGTGGGGCTGAGGAGGTGGGCCGCTGGGGGCTCCTGCAGGATGGGGACGGGGGCTCCCCACGTCTTGTGCTGGGTCTCATCCAGGCAGTTTGTTAGGGGTGAGTGAGGAGGGAGGCTCTTGGGGGAGCTGGCTCTCAGGGTGGGACCTCCGTTTTCCAGCATCTGCCCCTGCACTGGGGAGACCCCGCCTCAGGAAGGGAGGGGCCAGGCGGGAGGAGGCGCTGGCCTGTGTCCCTGCTGCCTGCTTCCAGTTTCGGACCCGGAGCCGACCAGGCACCCAGGGGGAGGGACGCAAGTCAAACTCACCCCGCAGGCAAGGTGAGCAGTCCTGGGGGTCCTTGGAAAATAGCTGCCCCCCCCCCCCCAGCCCCAACACCGGCCCTTCTTTCTCCCAGCCCTGCTGGCCTCGCCTGGACGTGGCTTCGGTCCGGCCCTCTGCCCTCAGAGCGTGGTGGGGGTGTCCACGGGACGGTGATGTGGGGTCCGGCGTGGGCTGTGGTGTGGGGGGCAGGTGCAGTGACAGGCTGGGCCCCGCGTCCCTGGCTGCACAGCAGAGCGTTTCCAGGTGACTTCAGGGAGGTGGCTGGCATTTGCCGTTCACCACCCTCCCTTCTGAGGTGACAGACCCGGTCAGGGAGAGGTCGGCGTGTGGACCCCGGGGCTGCATCTGGTTCCCCGGGGCACGTCTGCCGAGACCAGGGCGCCGGCCCCGCGTCCGGATGGTGCATGTGCGCGCGGACAGGCGGCACGGCCCGCGTGGGGCCGAGCCCAGGCCGGGCTGTGAGGTCCCAGCACTGGGGGCAAACGGGCAGGAGGCCGGCCAGCCGCCTTCTGCACGGTCACTTCCAGTTTCCTTCCTTCTGCTCCGAGCGTGGCTGGTGTGAGGAGGGGACGGCGTGTGGTCAGTGGGGAGGGACGGGCCGGGGCTCTTCCCAGAGGGAGGCCGTAATTTCATCAGAGCCGAGGTTCCCGGGCGTCAGGACACCGAGTCGCCGGGCGAGCGCTCGGAGGCCCCTTCGAGCAGGCGGGGGGAGGGCCACCGTGCCGTCTCGCGGGGCGCCAGGCCTGTGGCCCAGGGAGCCGCCTGGAGGGGCGTGGGGTTTGCGTGCGGCCGCAGGGCCCCCACCTGTTCCGGGAGGTGTCCTCCGTCCTCTGAGCGGTGGCTCGAGGGTGATGAGTGAGGCGTGGCCGTCACAGAGCCGCCTCCCGTGTGCGTCCACACTCACCAGTGGGGGGCTTCCTGTGGGCCACCGACGCTTTTACCACCCCGGCTCCTCGGCCCTTCGCCGCGTCGTCTGCCGGATGGCGGAAACCTGGCGGCTCTGGGCACCCCGGGAAGGGCTGGCCGCCCTGGCTGTACTGGTCTATCTTGGCTGAGGCCAGCTGCTCACGCCAGCTTCCGGAAAGTTCTATTCCTTGCTTCTTTGCTTTCTTTTGAATTCAGTGGTCCTAGCCCATGACCTGTGCTTCCATCTGTTTGGGCAGCTGTCGGCCCTGCTCTGGAGCCCCTGGAGCTGCTCGGGGTGTGGGGACCCCTCCTTGTGCCGTCACTGCTGGCCCCTCACTTTTCCCTTCCTCAGTACTTCTGTCCCTCCCTCCGGACTGCCCACAACCCCTCCCTCCCCCCACTTGGCTCTTTCTCCTCCTGTTTACCCCCTCCGGGCCCCTTTTCCTTCGCCATCACAGACCTTTCGTGCCCTGCACAGAACCGAGGGCTTGCGTTTACCTGGACGGCTCCCTGGAGGTGCTGTGAGGGGCACAGGTCCCAGGCGCCCTGGACCTTGACCCGAGTCCTGTTTCTGCATCCGCGTCAGTTTCTGGGTGCTGCACATATCCCATAGTGCTCCCGGCCACAGGGCGCCCACCGAGCCGGGCTGCGGCCGAAGCCCTGGTGCGTGTGTCCCCGTGGTCCCAGGGCAGGGTCGTCCGGGGGCGTCTCAGAGTGGATGGCGGGGCAAGGATGTGTCTGCTCCATTTGGGCACGTTCTTCCCGCCATGCCAGCCTCTTTCTCCGCGTTGCCGCCAACGCTCTGCACCGTCCAGCGCTCTTCAGCCCTGGAGACCCACCCCTCCTCCGCTGTCCTCTCCAGTGTCCCCAGGGTTTAGGAGATTCAGCAACTCCAAGTGCCCAGCTGAGTAGGAGGCAGCGTGGAGATGGGGGGGGGGGCTCTTCAGACGCACTGCTCAGGTGCTGTGGGGCCCGTCATGGGCTGGGGGCCCCCTCATGGTCTGGGGTCCGCCTGGCCATCCTCCTGGTGATGGACACTCACACGAACCCTCACCTGCGGAGCCCAGATTTTCATTGACCAAGAGCGTCAGAGACTCCGTGCGACTTCCGTCCTGTGCCCCATAACCGGTCCCCTGCCTGCGCGGAGCCGTCTGTCCTTCAAAACAGCCCGTGCTTGGCTTTGACTAGACCAGCCGCCAGGTAGCAGGGCTGGCCGGGTCATGACTGGCCACGCACCAAGTGAACACCTGAAAATCAGCGCTTCGTTTCCACACTGCATTTCCACATTTCTTCATTTTCCGATGGACCAGGATCCTCATAAAATGCAAGAAGCCGGAGCTCCCGCGGACTCGGTAGGGGCCAGATCATCTCTTCTGGTCACCCACACGGTCACGGGGTGTGTCGTGACCCCGGGGTCTCCGCAGGGACTGGGCGGTTGGGAGTGGTGTGGCCTCCGGAAGAATGGAGAGATCAGGGAGGCGCAGACGTGCGTCTGAGATTTCGTTTGCTGACACTGTTGTCGTCTGCCTTTGCACACAGACGCTCTGCACATAGTAGGTGGTCAGTGGAGATGGTTTTGGAAGGTCAAGTGCAGGAACAGTGATGGTTTGCGCATGTCTGAGCTGGGGGGGCTCCCCCCACGAATCCTGGCCACTGGCCTGTGCCTTGTCTCCTCGACCCCATTCAGGAAGCAGATGTGTGCACGTTATCTGTTCCTGTGACAGCCCTTCCATTACAAGGAAGCTTCTGGAAGGCAGTGCTTGTTTCTTCTTTATCTCTGTGTGCCCAGGGACCAAGACGGTGCATTTGTTTACTCATTCAACAAACATTTGAGTAAGTATTAAATACTAAGTAGACTGTTAGGTGCTAGGCATAGAGCAGGGAAGGTGGCTGAGGTCCTTGCTGCCATGGAGGTGACATTTGCATGCATGTGAGTGTGTGTGAGTGCAAGTGTGAGTGTGTGTGCAAGTGTGCGTGCGTGCGAGTGTGTGTGCGGCCACAAGTGGTGAGTAAATAACACGATGAAGAGATGGCCAGACTGAAGAGGAGCCAGGCAGAGGATTACAGCAGTCCGATGAGAGCCTGGGACTGGGTGATCCTGGAAGGCCTCTTGGAGGAGGTGACGTTTAGGCTGAGCCATGAATGATGAGCTTCCTGCTGTGCAGATACCAGTGCAAAAGTCCTGACTATGTGAAGGAAGGAGGTTGCCCCCCACCCCAAGGCTTCAGGTCCCATGGAATTCAGTGCTGTGGGCGCTCACGGGATGCTACCAGGGCAGGTGGGCTGGCAGGGGACTGGGACCCAACCTGCACCCATGGACCCTTTGCATCAGCAAACCAGCCAGCGGGTGCCCTTTCCTTGGTCAGCTCCGTCTTCAGGGAGCTGGCCATAGGCGTCCCTTTGTTGAGATGCAAACGTTCCCTTCCCCCCGCCCCGCCCCTGCCCTGCGCTGCCCCCTGCCCGCCCTGCCCCTGCTCTGCGCCCGGCCCAACGCCTTCTGATGGTCCTGCTCCTGGAGCAGGCCTTGCCAGTGGACCCTGCAGGTGTCGGCTAATCTAGCGGATCTGGCAGCGTGGCTTCGGTGAGGTCGCCTCCGATTAGCCGCTCCCGCTGCCAAAAGCCAGCACGTCCTGTGTGGTGACAATATTTAGAGCTGGCGGCTGCGGTCGGTTCAGCAGAGCGGTGTGCGTGGCGCTGTGGTGCTGGTTCCTGCTGACTTTCCGCTGCGTTGTCGCCTCGGCAGGGGGCGGAGAGCAAACGTGCGAACGTGGCAACAGGTGTGTTTACTGGTTTCCACGTCTCCCCAGAGAAGGGGCCCCGAGCCCCAGGACGCCGTGTCGGGGCTGCGTGCTGAGGCCCGGGTCTGCTCCGCACGCCTGCTCCGGGGGGGAGGCGAGCCCCCAGCCCCTCCCGGGCTCCGTGGTTCCGTGTTCCGTTCCTGACGCAGCCCTGCCTCCTCGCGGGGAGCCCGTGTTCGCCCCGAGCAGGCCGGGAAGTACGAGAAGAGCACCAATGACAGACCAGTGTGCTCGGCACTGTTATGCTGGCGTGTTATTCCAGAGTCTTCTCTGTGGGGCCCGGGCCGCGTCAAAACGTCTGCGTTGACGTGGTGACGTCCCGTGGCCGGTCCGTCCTTCTCCTTGTTCCCCGTGGTCACACCTAACGCCTGGCGGCCAGGTCGTCTGCGCTTTTCTGTGTGAGGCACGGGGCTGGACCCTGGGGACGGTCTCGGCCGCGTTTTATGGCAGGGCCTCCTGGGTGCAGCGGGGCCGCGGGGGGAGGCTGGAGCCGGCAGCGCGCAGAAATTATGACGTGGTCAGAGCCGGCCTCCTGTCCCCTCTGACACCTCCCCTTCCTCCTGAGTTCTCTGCAAGCCGCGTGCATAGGGCCACCCTCCCCCCAGACACCCCAGCTTGAGAGCCGGGGTCACTCCGTGCACATGAGCCGTGGCACCTGCGTGGATTTGTTCGGTGGCTGGAGAGCAGAGTGGGTGCGGAATGACAGGGGCACAGCCAGCGTGCTCCAGGGATGGCAGAGTGCCCTTGTCACCCCCCGACTCAGGACAGTCCCCAAGGCCCCCAGTCCTGCCTGTGGTCCCTCCTGTCCTGTTCTGAATTGCTTCCCAGGCAAGGATTAAATATGAGAATTTTGCGAACAGCTCTTCAAGCCACACATGCAGCGGCCCCGCCTGCCACGGGCTCAGCATCCCTGGTGCCCTTGCTTTTTACGCGCGTGAGGCTGAGGCTTTGAGAAGTGGGCATTGTTGCTAGTAGCTCAGACCCGTTTTTGAGATGAGACAAATGTGTGAGACGACGGAGCCCCTCCCAGGTCACGCAGCTGCCGGAGATGGGCTGGGTTTCCCACTGCGTGCACCCCCGGGAGGAAGAGTGAGCAGGGCCTCGTGTCCCTAGGGCGGCGAGGGGGGTGAGGTGTGACCAGGAGGCGGTCGGGGGAGCGGTATGGCCTGCCTGGGCTCAGCAGGGTCCCTCTGGATGCCGGGTGGGGGCTGGGCTGTGGCCTAGGGGTGGACCTGCGGGGCCGGGAGGAGCTGAGATCGCGGGGTCTCAGTGGCCAGCGTGAGGAGAGGTCAGGTTCGGGATGTGGCGGAAGGAGGGGGCACATGTTGGTCGGCACGAGGCAGGGGTGCTCAGCGGACGGGGAGGGGAGGAGAGGCTCGGGCCCTCACAACGTCTCGGGGCTTTTGCAGAAACGCTGATGCCTGCAGATGGACAAACCGCGGTCTGTCCACGTGTGGGATACCGTTCAGCCGGGGACAGGAGGAAGTGCTGTCACGACTGTGATGTGGGCGGACACGGTGTGGGGGCAGGAGCCAGACGGGAAAGGCCACATGCTGCGTGATTCCATTTATGTGGAACGTCCAGTGATAGAAAGCGGATTCGGGGCTGTCCAGGCCTGGGGGGAGTTGGGGGGCCACGGGCATGTACCGGGATGTGTGGGTTTCTTTCCAAAGCGATGAAGAGGTTCTAACATTGGCTGTGGCGATGGCGATGCTGGTGTGTACCTGGGAATATGCTGGAAACCATTGAATTGAGAGAGGCGGGAGGGACGGGGGGCGGCTGTGGAGAGAGAGAGAATCCCAGGCAGGCTCTGCTCTGTCAGCACAAAGCCTGACTTGGGGCTCGAACTCACGAACCGGAAGACAATGACCGGAGCTGAAATCGAGAGTCAGATGCTTAACCGACTGAGCCTCCCACGTGCCCCTGAATTGTACACTTTAAATGGGTGAATTTGTTGCTCTGTGGAGTCTATTTCAATAAATTCATTTTAAAACTACGGACAGCCACGCCCCTTCCCAGAGCACCTGCTCTGAGAGGCTGGAGCGAGCCCTGAACGCAGGGACTTCCCAGAAACCCCCAGGGACGCTGGCATGCTGTCCGCACCACTGCGTCTTCTTGTCCCTCGGGGCTGGGGCTGCCCCCCATGTTCTCCGTGGCTTCCTCAAGGGCGCCCCTAGTGGGAGTGCAGGAATCCTCAGTTGTCATGGCTCCTGCCCAGGCCAGCGCCCCCTGGAGGGCAAGGCGTGACAGGTGTGCGGACGGCGGGCGCAGGGTGGGGGGCAGTGAGCAGGGCTGGTGCGCTGATGTGGGCGGCAGGTGATCCCTGCCGGGTCTGTGCACCGCGGCAGCTTCACTGTCCGTGGCTCCGTGGGTCCTGCTCCCGTTTTCTCTCAAGAGCAGAAGAGTTAATCTGGTCATTTGAGGACAAATTCAGTCACTTGGTGTTTTCTTGGTCCTTTCACACAGTTAATGCCTGTTTTGGGGGGGCGGTGGGGTGTGCGGCGGGGCACTGGTCGCCGGGGTCAGCCCTGCTGGCAGAGGCGGAGTCGGGCGTGAGCAAGCTGATCCCGAACATTCTCGCCTCCCTGGGGCCCTGGAGAAGACCTCTGGTATCACGTCAGCATGCGGTCCTGCCACAGTGGGCACCAGTGGTGTTTTCGGAATAATTGCATTGTGGATTGGCATAACCCACTCTGGATTAAAAATTCCACTAACGACTAGTCCGTGTGGAGTCCAGTGAGGGGAGCAGCGGTACCCAGAGCTGGCGTCTGTGGAGGTGCCTCGCCGTAGGCCAGGCCCATCCTAACGCATCACGACCGTCAGCTCGTCTAGTCGGCAGAGTGGCCCTACAGGGCCGGCACTGCCCTCCGCGTCTTGCAGATGGTGGCCTGAGGCCCGGAGACGTGGGGGTGCGCAGAGGCCGGGGCGCAAACCCATGCAGCCGGGGAGCGCCGCAGCCAAGATCCCCGTGGGGCTTTGGGCAGAGCCACGCCTGGAGCCACAGGGCCGCCCCGCTTCCCCTCTGCAGTGTCTGCAGGAGTCAGACCCTGAGTGGGCCTCTCTCACCGGACTTCAGGAGGCGGTCTTGGCCAGGCCCAAGGGCTGAGTCGACAGTCAGCTATTCTGATCTTGGCTTGGCGATTTCCTGTCTGTGTGACTGTGGATGTGTTTCTTAACCTCTCTGTGCTTTCATATTCTTATCTATAAAATGGGAAAACAGGGGCGCCTGGGTGGCTCAGTTGGTCAAGCGTTGACTTCGGTTCAGGTCATGATCTCACAGTTGGTGGGTTTGAGCCCTGCGTTAGGCCCTGTGCTGACAGCTCAGAACCTGGAGCTCACCCTCCCCTGCTCATGTTCTCTCTCCCCCTCTTTCTCTCTCTCTTTCAAAAAATAAAAATAAAAAACGAGAACAGTGGTGTTTGTCTCCTCTTCAAAGGGCCGCTGTCATCCCTGAGCTGATAAGGGCAGCGCCCGAGTGTCGTAGCTCTGACGCTGCTCCCGTCAGACGGGGAGGCTGCAGACCGCTGTTTTGATGGTTAAAGGAATTAAATGATATGAACCATTTAGAACAGGGCCTGGCGTGTAGTGCGTGTTCAGTAAATGCTGTTATTAGTGGAGTCCAAACAGACGAGCCGGTGAGATGATGATGGGGTTTGGAGGCTCACAGCACCAGCCTGATGTGTCGGGATCCGCTCCGGTTCGAGTTGACTGGGACCTTCTCTGTTTGCCCGGCACCTGAGGGCCGGCCTCTGCATCCTCCGCCTCCGCCCTCCTCCCCGACGGCCTGGCAGAGGGAGCCTGGTGGCGCGGCAGCTGGCTCACGCGTGACTTCTCTATTAAATGCCCGCCGTTGGCTCGCCTGGGCAGCGGCTCCTTTAAAGGCCCGACTCTGAGGCTTAGCTCGAGCCAGCGTCATCCCGACTCCGCGGTTCCCAGCGTCTCCACAGCCCGGAGCGCTCTGAAGTCTGTTTTCCCTTCCTCTCCCAGGCAGGGCAGCCCAGATTTTTGTAGAAGCTTCTGCAGCTTATTTATTTCTCCGGCCTTAGTGGTGTGCAGGGGAGAGGCGGCCGTGATGGGCGGAGGCCCCGGGGAGGCGGGCGCAGGCCGCGTGCCATGGGGGGAGGGGGGCCATGGCCGTGTCCCTGCCCGGCCAGCCCGGAGCTCGCGGCCTCCCGGAGGGACGGGAGGGGCAGGCCGGCGCGGAGGCTGCCAGCCCGGCGGTGCGGGGACAGACGCCTGTGTTGATGTCCATCAGCGAGGAGCAGTCAGAATGGTGATCTACGGGGGCGCCGACCGCTGGCCGCCAGGGTGGCTCTGTGGCTCCCGCCCGTGGACGCGCCGACGGGAGACCGTACCCCGTTCTCCCCAGAAGTGTGGGCGCCCTGCAGCGCGCCATGCAGCTGCCCCGGACGCCAGGTGCTTGTCTCCATTTGGAATTAACGGTGCGGGGCTCTGGCAGGTCACTTCCTGTCGCCTCAGCGTTTCCGGGCTCCGTGCGGGCAGCACCCCCACCTGGTGGGCCGAGCGGAGGGGCCCTGGCGGTTGGGGGGCCGGCCGGCCCTGCACTCTCCCGCCGCCCCTGTTGCCAGGCCGAGGTGAAGCTGACTTCGTACCTTTTCTCTCTGGGGGGGGGGGGTCCTAACTGCTGCCGCATGTTTATGAGAGGGGCAGACGGACACCCAAGGGCGGAGGCCACGTGACCTTGAGGACAGATGTGGTGACGTGGCCGTAAGACAAGGAGTACCTGGGGGGCCGGAATGTGCAAGGAGCAGGAGGGATCCTCCTGGAAGGCCCCGGGACCTTGGTTTCAGACTTCAGGTCTCCGGATCTCTGAGAGAATGAATTTCTGTGGTTTTAAGCCACTCAGTCGGCTGTAGTCTGTGGCCACAGTCCCATGAACTCACACAGTCAGCTTTTCTGTTATTGCTACCGCATATATGAAGGACTGGGGCACAGAGAGGCCAAGTGACTACCCTGGGGTCACACAGCCAGACAGTGGCCAAGCCGGGCTTTAAACCAGGTGGTTGAACGCGCTTTGGGAATCCCAGCCCCCCGGGCCGCACCCCCAGGCCTGTCTCGTCAGCACCCGCACCCGGGGGTGAGGGCAGAGGCAGGGGGCGGCTTGCTGAGACCCACCCAGGGAGTTCTTTCAGAAAGCACTTCAGAAAATGGAAGGTGCCACATGGCAGGTTTCTTCTGGGTTTAAAACCTGCTCTTTGCGGGTACATTGTTTGTATTTTCAAGCAGGAGGCTGGGGCTCAGCCTTTCTGAAAACCTGCGCAGGGGTTGAGGGCGGTGCTGTTGTGATCAGGAGCCTGGCGGGGCCCTGCCCCTCTCACCTCTGCCTCCTGGCCCATCCGGTCCCCTCTGGGGGCCCTGCCGCAGGGAGCATTGTGTGTCCCCTCCCCCCATTTGAAGCCAGTGCATAGGGCAGGGGCATGGAGGGGGAGATGGTGCGGGCGGCTTGGCGCTGGGGACTTCCCCAGTGTGTAGCAGAGGTGGGAGGTTGAGGGGCGCAGGCCTCTGCACGCACAGCGCCCGCTGAGGCGGCCGAGCCTCGGAGCGCAGGCGAACGCCGTGAGCCCCCAGCCGGCAGCAGCTTGTCTGGGCCCCGGGCGGGAGGGGAGCGGGTCACGTGGGGGCTAATCCCCCGATTACACGGGGATCTGACCCAGCCCTGCACAGGCCTGCGCGGCAGGCGGGGGTCCGCCCTCCCCGGGCTGCAGGGCCCCGGGCGGGGGTGGCTGGAGGAGAGGAGCCACGTGGCACAGGGAACGTCCAGTCCGTGTTTAAAACCCACTATCACTTAGAAAGGCCTTTCCCGCCTCGATCCCGTCCTCAAGGCACTTTTCAAGCCCCGATGTGAAGTGTGGTTTCCTCATTAGTGACTTAGGGACTCCCGAGTGGCCTGTGGTGTGAATGAAGGATGAAGTGCGGGGCAGCGAGGGGCGCCCGTGGGTGAGAGTGGTCGTCGCAGACGGGGGACGAGGGGGCGGAGCGGTGAGGGGCACATGCCGGGTGGGTGGCGCCGAGCCCCGCCCTCGTCCCCGCGGCAGCGGTTTTAGGCTCTGGGCAGACGGCGCAGCCGGGACCCACCGCGGTGACCCAGTGACCCGCAAGCATTATGGAAGATCCCGTTAGAGTGGATTCCAGAAGCACCAGCAGCGTTTGAGCGACAGGAGTGCATTGTGGGAAGTCCCGGCCCAGGGAAAAGAGGAAGCAGGTGGTCGTGAGGGTCTGCACCCGGAGCCAGCCCGGTCCGCCCTCACTCCTTGAATTCTGTATTTTAGTGAACTTCCATGAAGCCCTGTTATTAATTCTGATCCTGGGGGTGGAGCGTGCGGAGGAAATCGAGGTACCAAGAATTTAGGTGCCTTGTCCCAGGTCGCACAGTTTGTAACTGGGGTCCAAGTTCCGTTCTAGCCCGTCTGATTGCAGTCTTCCTGCCAGCCAGCTCGCCGTGGGTCCTGCTGCGGGAGGCGATAGCGAGGCTCAGGCTCCGTGCGTCCGGGAGAAGGAAGGGGGTGCTCGCGCTCTGGGTCTCTCTCACGCCCCGGTCCTGCTGCCTTCTCCTGCTCCTTCGCCCGTACGTGCTTATTTCGTTACTGCTTGTGCTGGGGACAATTCTGGATTTTACCCCAAAGCACGTGGCAGAGGGCACCTCTGTAGGTTGGCACTGCAGATGGCCAGCGGCTCAGTCCCGGGTCGGGAAGAGTTGTTGTGGGAACGGGGACCAGAGGCCTTCCTTGTGCCGCGTCGTGGGCTGCGTCAGCTGGCGCCCCAGCACAGCAGCGCGTCTCCACCCCTCGTGGGCTGTTGGGCGGGGGCCCTGTGCCTGCAGCGCTGTGTCCAGGCTCCGGGCCCCTTAGAGGACGCGTGTGAGGGTCATGTGCGCACCTCGAGGCGCCGAGGGACGCGCCCGGCAGAAAACGCCCCCGGCGGGGGAAGGAGGGTGATAGGAAGGACAGGGCGCATGCGTGACAGCCCCGTCCCCCTTCTGTTGTGAGGTCATGCGGTCGGCTGCAACCTGGCTTGCCCACTGAGCTCAGAGATCGTTCCTGAAAGATGTGCAGTTGTTTGGCCCAAGGACCTTGAAAAAACATGAATTCTGTGGTTCCCAAGTGGTACTGATCCGGGTCCTGTTGCTTCAGGGGCTGGACCTGGCTCCTAGTGCTTGTGTGCGCACGTGCGCGGGCGTCTGCGAGCACACGCGTGCACACGGTCTGGTTCACGGCCCCTCGTCTCACAGGCCCGTGTACCGTGCGCGTTGAACTTCCTCCTCAGCTCTAGAAGCTAAGGCCGACCCACGAAGCGTCTGGAATTGGGGAAGGGCTGAAGTCTGCGGGCAGCAGAGCGGTCCTGTGCTTGTCTGAGCCCGGGGGCAGGCGTTCTTCCCGTTGTGGGGTCTTTCTGTAGACCGTGGGGCGCTCAGTGCCCCTGCCTTTGTGGCCCACCTGCCTCCGGTCACGTTTCCCAGGCAACGGGAGAGGCCTTGGCAGCTTCCTGTGGCGGCCTCCCAAGTCAGGGCCCCTGAGGGCTGGGTGACTCCTGTTTGGAAGCGAGTTCCCCAGTCACGTGGCCGCTGCTTGGGAGCCGTGCGCTCGGGCCTCCCCAGGTCTGTTCCGGCGCCGCTGCCAGGCCCCGCTTGGGGGCCACGGGGAACGAGACGGTGAGCTCCGTCCTGAGCGGCACGTGGCCACGCGGCCAGGGAATCACAGGGCTGGATCGTTTCAGGTGTTGGGAGCACAGGGCTCTCTGGGAGTGACCCCAGGGGCTTGGCGGGTCCCTTAGGTCTGGGGAGTGGCATCTGGACAGAGAGTGGGGCAGTGGGAGGGAGCGCCATGGGAGCTCCTGAGTTTCTGGAATGTTCCGTCTGTCTCCTGCTATGTGAAGCAAGCAGTGTGTCGGGTGGCAGGTGGAAAGTGTGGTGGAGGGAGGTGGGTGGGAGAAGGCGGGGGAGCCCGGCAGGCGAGAGGGCCGTGGGGGGAGCCACGGTGTGATCTGGAAGGACCTGCGCGCTCAGGCAGGGGGACGGGGAGGCGGGGTCTGCCGTGGACCTGTCGGGAGTCCTGTCCTGGTCCAAGGTGGGAGCTGGGAACAGTGTCTGGAACAGTGGCAAAGCCTGATGGAGATGAGCCTCGTTTCTTCCGATGCCTGACTCTGCAGGGCATCCCTCCTCCCCCAGGCGGGTGCCGCCGGGCAGCTGATCCGACCTGTCGTCTGGGGTCACATGGGCCTTTGGGCTCCTCTCACTGGCTCTCACAGCAATGATGCTCTGGCGTCACATTTTACTTTGAGGGTTATTTTCATTCATCCCTGAATTGCACTCAGGGCCTGATTGCTGGACTGCTCACCCCTGAGCCCCACAGACCCGGCGCTTCCCTGGGTGTTGGAGGAGGCTCGGGTCGGCGACTGACACCAGGCGGCGTGGGAAGGGTGGGTGCCCATCGGTGCGCGGACGGGGGCACAAAGCTGCCCTTCCTGCAGCCGTGACAAGGGGCAACGCCCCGCCCCCACACGGACGCGCCTGACCAGCATGACGCTCAGTGAGAGACGCCAGCGGCCACGTGGGGGCGGGTCCAGTGTGCGAAGTGTCCAGGGAGGCGAATCTTAGAGGCAGGAAGCGGATTGGCAGGGGAGGGGAGGGGAGGGGACGGCGGGCTGCGGGTCTGTCGGGCTGACGGGCACGGAACTGGACAGCAGTGACGTCCGCCACCTGGGGTGAGCGCGCTGCCCCGCCGCGTCACATGGGTGCACGTGGTTCAGGCGGTCACTTCCGCGTTGTGCGTGTTTTATCCTAATTAAAAAATGGCCCCTGGACTAATGACACCCAGTACAGGTGAGGGTCGGGTGTGGTGACTCGGGGACACGCCCCGTTCCGCTAGCCCGGCCTGCAGGGTGTTGCCCTCACGCTTTGCCCCTGCAGGTCAGAGGATGGGAATGGAGCGCAGGGGTGATGGCTCGCATCCTCACAGCCTCAGCCCCGTCACGTGCAGCTCGCCCTTGGGTTTTGGGGTGCTGATCACACGTCGAGGGCTTCCCCGAGTGGGCTTTCGGCCCGTCTGTGCCTAAGATAGAGGGAGGGGCGCCTGCTCTGGGTCGTTGGGGCGGCACTTTCTGGGGTGCTGGCCGGGCAGCCCCGGACGCGGGGCGGCAGAGGGCGCCTAGACGGGCCTGCCTGGTTGGTCCCTGCGTTTGTCGGGAACCTGAGCGGGGAGTCGTTTTGTGGGCGTGCTCACAGTTTGGCCCAGACTGTGCTCCCGTGAAGACCAGGACAGACCTGGTTCCCAGACTCCAGGCGGGAGCCTTTCCTCTCAGGAACCTCGTGTTCCTTTTCTGATACAATTTGTCCTTTCCTTGTGGACCTCCGTATTGTCCTGAGGGCAGAACAAATCCCTAAGCCAGAGGCAGACAGTCCCTCGAAGATGCTCGGGGGCTGAGGAATGAGGAGTGCTGGAGAAACAGGGCGAAGGTCACAACGGGCTGGTCAAATTCCCTGATAAGGTCTGCAGACATGTTGTGTTTTCAGTGCTGAGTTCATGGCCAATGTTTAAAAGCACAGGTGCGCAGATTTCCTGTCATATTGCAGGTCTCTGGCGGTCTTCTTGAGGTCAGAGGCCCCGGCTCCACCGTTTCTGATTCTGTGTGGCCATGGTCACCCCGTACTGCCGGCTGGCTGTTCCCTCTTTGGTTCTCTATGGCCTCCCCTGCCTGCTTTGTTCATCCCTGTTCCCGGCCTGCCGTGCTGGCCTCTGTGTTCCTGACCCAGCATAGGATTTGCTGGTAAACCCACGTTTTGTTAAATCTCTCGGCTGGTGACTTAGCCGAGCCGTGGGAGCCCCTTCCCGGCCTGGGAGGGGAGACAGGGCAGGACCGTGAGGGGTGGGGGGACGAGCCGGACAGTCCGAGGGCGCTGGCAGAAGGGAGGGGCGCTTCACGGGTTCAGTCCTTGGCACGCCCGGGCTGTGTGCCTGGAGCTCAGCTTGCCCGCCTGCTCGGAGCCGGGGTGCAGTGCTAGGCCATGATTTCCTATTTCCATAAATAATCCTGCCAGGCGAGTGATGTAATTGGTTTAATGAGTCGTGCTGTGGGAGTCGGGCCTGGCCCAGGGTGCGCGTTCCTTTCCGTCCCCATCTGTGGAAATTTCCTTGGGACTGGAGCATCGGGGCGCTAGTGCGGGATTTGGGGCATTCGCTGAACTCGTCTCGGTGCCCTGGGAGCGCGGACGGGGAGGCAGGTCTGGGCGATGGCCGGGGCGGGCCCTCGGGAGGTGCGGGGTCTGAAAAGTCGACCCTTTTCCAGCCTGAGGTCACGTCACGTCACGTCCTAAATCATGTCCAAAGGCAGCAGACACAGATGGCGGCCCCGTGTTTGTGTCTCATTGGATGCACTTGACGATACATGGCTGTCTCCTTAGTGACGTTTTCTCCTGAGATTCTCTGTCAGCATCTCTCAGAATGGTGTCATCACCGTGTGCACTTAGAGAGGGCCGTCCGTCCGTCCATCCAACCGTCCGTCCATCCGTGCGCTTGGTAAGCCCGCGGTTCTCGACCAGGTGGTTTGCCACCAGGACGCTGGCTGTCACTGGGGAGGGCCAGCTCCGGGCACCTAGTAGGTGGCGGTCAGTGGTGCTGACAAGCCTCCCGCAGTGCGCAGGGCAGCCCCGAGCAGCAAGTAACTAGCCAGCCCCGGAGCTCAGTGCTGAGGCTGAGTACCCAGCAGGACCTCCCGAGCGTGTGCTTTCCCGCGGGCACGGGGCTAGGCGTCCGGGACGAGGTGCTGAAGGACGGAGGATGTCCTTGTCCTCGTGGGACCTCTGCTCCGGTGGGGAGGGGGACAGATACTCAGCTCACAGTGTAACTTTAGTTCACACACCAGGGGAATGAGTCAGGGCACCGCGTAGACACGTCTGGAGGCACAGCGTCGGCTGGAGTGCTTGAAGTCCTCTTGGGTGAGGAGATGTGTCAGTTGGGGTTACGTCATCCAAAAGTAAGAAAATGTGACTTGCTGTGGCGTAAACACTTTCCCCCAGGAAGCCTGACAGTAGGGAGCCGCTGACAGTGGTTCAGGGCCGGGGTCTCTGTCACTCTCTTGGGTTTTTTCCTCCAGGTCATAAAGTGGCTGTTGCAGCTCCAGCCACTGCATCTGTGCTCATGCTGGGAAAAAAGGCACAGCCCCTGTAGCTCTCCCGTCAGGAAGGTAGAAGCGGTCATGAACGCTCCCTCAATAGATCTCTATTTTTTTTTTTATATTTTAATGTTTATTTTTGAGATACGGAGAGACGGAATGCTAGTGGGGGAGGGGCAGAGAGAGAGGGAGACAGAGAATCTGCAGCAGGTTCCAGGCTCTGAGCGGTCAGGACAGGGTCTGATGTGGGGCTCGAACCCACAAACTGCAAGTTCGTGACCTGAGCCGAAGTCGGATGCCCAGCCGACTGAGCCCCCCGGGCGCCCCTCAGCAGACCTCTCCTTACGCGCTGCTGGGTAAGTCAAGTCCACGGCCCCTGACACGGAAGTGGGAGAGGCCAGCACTGATCCTGTCTGGCCTGACCAGTGGAGGCCCGTGTGGGAGGGAGGCCCCAGGGGTCAGGCCGCCTGTGACGCTAAGCCGAGCCGATACTGACTGGGGGCTGGGCGTCTGGAAACCCGGGGAGGGTGTGCCGGGTGGAGGGGACCCTGCTTCCCGCGTCCAGGGGGCCAGGCCTCCGTGGCCTTTGGTCAGGGTGC
>PJEM01008909.1:46934-77017 GCA_004023845.1 Helogale parvula
CCCCCCGAGGGACAGCAGTCATTAGGTGTCGGATCACCTGGGTGATTGGACGTGCTCTCATCTCAACCCCGAGGACCTGCCGGGACCCTTGCCCCACGTAGCGTGACATCCGCGGTTCTTCCGTGGACTCGGACTCGGACGCGGATGCGCATCTCTGAGGGCTGGGCCCCATCAGGTCCCGGGAGGAGCTATTTGCAGTCACGCGTGCTCCTCCCGGACCGGCTGCCAGTCGCCGTCGGGAGCCCCGTGACCTGTTGGGAGGTTACTGGGACCCCACGGCCTTGGGGCAGGCTGCTGGCGTTCCCGATGCGTCCGCCCTCAGATCTCCTCTGGCGACGTCCGCTGCGTGTCCTGGACGGAGCACTCAGCACCGCGTGCAGAGCACTCGGCACCTCGCAGTCTGTGCCGCGCCCGCCCCGTGGGCCCCGATGCCCGGCCTCGGCCCGGTCCGTCTGCCTGCTCCTGACCTGCTGCTTCTCCGCTCCAGGCGGGGCTCCGGGCCGTTCCCTGCAGAGGGTGCTGTTCCCTGCGTCCTTCCGTGTGCTCCGGGGCCGTGCCGGGTGGGTGTTCTCTGCCCGAGACCCGAGGTCGGGGCGCCACAGAGCTGCTCCCCACGGGCGTCTGTGGGGTGAAGGATTGTGGACACGGCCCCCCGTGGATGCGCCGCTTCCTTCTCCCCCCTGCCTCTTTCTCTCCCCGTCTCTCCTTCTCCCTCCTCTCCCTCCTTCTCTTCCTTTTTCCTCCTTCCTCCTCCCATCCTCCCTCCCCAGTTTCCTCCTTTCTTTGCTCCCTCCCCTCCCACTTTCCCTCCCCCGCCCTCCCCTCTCCCCTCCCCCCTTCATCTGATGACCGCTCTGTGTGCCAGGCTGTGTACGTGGCACAGAGACCTCATTGCCTCTTCTCTGCAGCGCTCGCAGGTGGCGGTGAGGTAGACATGGGCTGACGGGGTGTGGTCGGCATCCTGGGATCTTAGACCAAAACTCTCCTTACGGAAGTCGTCCTGCCTCTGAAAGTAACTTGTGGAGCCTGAGGACCAGGAGAGGGCGGTGCTTGCGGCCAGCAGCCCCTGCGGGGGCGAGGGCTGAGCAGGAGCGAGGGCCGCCGCAGACGGGAGCCCCACAGCAGGACCTGCGTCCAGAGGCCCCGAGGCCCTGCCTCACCTTCCTGCTCAGCCCTCTCTTTTGTGTTCGTTTTATTTTTATTTATTAAAAATTTTTTTAAAGTGTATTTATTTTGAGAGAGAGAGAGAGAGGCAGAGCATGAGCGGGGAGGGCAGAGAGAGAGGGAGACACAGAATCTGAAGCAACTCCAGGCTCTGAGCTGTCAGCACAGAGCCCGATGCGGGGCTCGAACTCACAAACCATGAGCTCATGACCTGAGCTGAAGCTGGACGCTGAACCCACCCCAGTGCCCCTCTTCCATGTTTGCTCTAAAAGAGTCTCCGGCAGGGACCTGAGAAGGAAGGGTTTTGGGGGAAGACTTGCGGAAAAGCTGCTGAGCAGGTTCCTCAGCCCCGGTGGGGACGGCGGCCGCCGGCATGTCACCGGTGCTGGTCCGCACCCCTCTCTGAGCCGCTGGGGAGGGCGCTGTGGACAGCACGCCCCGTTTCCTGGTCCCAGGGGCACACCACCTTCTTTCAAGACCACGAAGAGAGGGGCCAGCCGGGGCATTAGCACCGATCGGGGCCCTGCGCCCGTCCCTCAGTGCCCACCTTTCCCCCTTGTCCCTCAAGGTCCCCCCGGGTCATGAGTGGCACGTACTTGGGACGCTCCCACGTCTCCCTGAGTCTCCTGGGAGCAGGTGCTCAGCCTTCCTCTCTGTGTCCTCGGCCGCGCGGGGTTCGTCTGGGTCCCGCGGTCGCATTCAGGCTTCTGTCTCAGGAATGACGCTCAGGTGACGTCGCCTCCTCTGGGGCTCGGTCGGGGCAGATCCCGCGGCAGGTTTGTCCCTTCACGGAGGATGCGCGCTTGGGTCCCTTGGGTGAGGGGCCACGGTCCCCTTTGTGACCGGGAAGCAGCGTGTGGGGGCTGCGCAGCGGCCACGCGTCCGCGGCTGCTCCTCGCGGGCGTCACCCTCGCTGCCGACAGTTACAACCCGGTGGTTTGTGTGCGAGCCCTTCGGTCGCTGTTTGTTGGTTTTCCTCCGTCCTCTTTGTGCCCATTTACACGTTTTACGTATTTTCGTCAGTGTCGGTTAACAGGCGGTTGCTTTGTGCAGCAGTTAGACATAGGTCACACGTTAACGCTCAGGGCAAAGGTCCGAGGGCGCCCCCTCCAGCGGCAGGTGCTCCGCGGGGCCCGGCGCTCGGGGCATCTGACCATGATGCTCGGGCTCAGCCCGTGCTCTCCCTGCCCCGCCCCAGAGTCCACCGCCTCCCGAAGGACCCTCGGCTCCTCAGGTGGAGAACGGTGTTTAGCCGCCAAGATCTGGGTGCTGGGCGTGAGCACGAGGCCGGGGCGTCACTGCTCCTGACGTCCCGGTGGGCGGCGGAGGGCTGGCGTCTGCGGCTGTGACCTCCTGTCTGGGTGCTCTTCCCTGCCGTGGGGAGCCTGGGCTCAGGGTGCTCGTGGGGACCCCTCCCACGTCGCAAGTCGGCCTCTCCCTGCACAGAACCTCCCCGGGAGGGGGACAGGCTTATTTCCTGCCCGGTGGTGGCAGCCTGGCCCCTGCTGGAGGAGACGGCCTCCGAGCCCACCCAGCTCCTGCCCATAAATATTTAAACGGTGGTTCAGCGTTCAGACAGGGCGCGTCAGTGGTAAAGATCAAGCTTTTTGATTTTTTGAAATGTTTTTTATTTATTTTTGAGAGACAGAGACAGTGAGAGCAGGGGAGGGGCAGAGAGAGAGAGGGAGACACAGACTCTGAAGCAGCTCCAGGCTCTGATGTAGCTGTCAGCACAGAGCCCGACGTGGGGCTCGAACCCACGAGCCGTGAGATCATGACCTGAGATGAAGTCGGACGCTCACCAACTGAGCCCCCAGGCGCCCCAAGATCAAGCTTTTTTATCTTTCATCAATTTACTCAGTGAAACGTGCTCCTCCCCGTCTGTTTTCTTCCAAAATGCTGGTGGCTCCTTTTTTCATAGTTGAAAAGGGCCGCGGTTCCTCCAAAGGCAGAGCGGAGAAGACACAGGGTTTTTGGTCTCAGAAATGTACAAATGCAAATGAAAAGGTTCCCGTGCCTGCCCGCAGGTGCGAGGTGCCTGTCCCGCTCAGGGGCCGCGTGGCGGTGGCATCTGGCTGGCACCCGGTGCTGCCTGCAGAAGGTTGGAGAATTTGTTGAAGTGGGATGGGCAGGGGCGGGGGCTGACGTCACAACCCCCCACAGCCAGGCTGGGCTCGGAAGCTGCCCCGCGTCCTGGGGGCTATGGCCCCTTCCTGTCGCAAAGCGTGTCTCTTGAGCTGCTGTTGGTGAGGTCTCTTCAGGCCTGGGGGTCCGGGGGCCAAGGGGACGGGAGAGAAGTCAAGCTCCTGGGCGTGGGCGTCACACGGCAACGCTCGCTGCTCCCAGATGTATCCACGTTTGAAGTCTGGTCTGGCTTGTGACCAGCCATCGGTCTCTGATTCTGCATATTCTCAGCAGGGGCGTATTTAAAGAAGGTAAAATCTGTCCCGGAAGGGAGGTTTAAACAGAAGCACATTGGTAGCTTCTTCAAAGGGACATCAGGGATTGGAAATCACAGACTTGGTTAAAGACCGTGAGAGAGGCGCCCACACGTGCAGTGACAGCGGCCACACCCTCTCCTCCCGGTCCTCCTCCGGCCCGAGAACCTGTGGGTGCACGCCGCGGCTCGCCCCGGACAGCCCCGCCCAGCCTCACGGAAGCCGGTAACCTGTCCCCTCTCCCCTCGGGGCCTGATTGGGGGGTGTCGCACACTGAGAAAGACTCAGCCCCGGGCTGTTCCCAGAGAACTCCGCGTCCCCCGCGACCCTGTGGCCACCGCACCCCCATCTTTCACTTTGCTTGAGTGATGCCTTCATGTAGGCCTTTCTGAGCGCCTGGGGTCCCCTAGGGCAGCCAGCGTGAGGCGCCCCCTCCCCGCCCTGCCCGCGGAGGGACGTGGAGAAGCACTGGGGTTTGAGGGACGCGTCACGGCAGCGGTCCCCTCCAGGAAGCCTGGCAGGGCCGTGACCCTCCCCCAGAGCCGGGCGTGGACTCTGCCCTCGGAAGCAGCCAGCGTCTCCCCAGCCTGCGCCCGGCGTCCGCCCTGTGACATTTACAGAGCAGGTGGAGTTGTTTTTTTAAACAAGGCTGTGTAAAAAACACTGCTTGCAATCTGTTTGATATTTTCCTGCAAGGTCAGGAGGCTCGCATTAATTCACGGCAATTTCCTTTTAGGGCACAGGCCTGAATTACAAATTACAGGAACGATTGCTTGTTTTGAAGGGAAATCTGCTTCCCTGTCACCCCCCTGCCCCTCGCTGCAGTCCCGGCCCCAGGAAGCGGTGCTGGGGTAAGGGAACCAGCCCTTCTTTAGCTCCGGGGCTGGGGCTGAGGGGGCTTCAGACAACTGGGTCACTCTGGGCCCCCCGGGCAGAGGGCTGCTGGCGGCACTGACGTTTGAGAGAGCGATGCTTCCCTTTGGATTTTAGGGCCAAGACGGGGCCCCTGGGGCACAGGGCCTGTGTGTGCTGGTGGCAGGACCCTGCCCCCCCCCCCGGTCAGTGTCCGTGGGAGGCTTCCTGCCGAGCCCACAGATCAGGGAAGCGAGGGGCTCACGCTGAACAGGGGGAGAAGGCAGTTCTCTGTGGGGCCCGGACAGGGACCGGCGGGGTGCTCGCGGGTGCCCGGGGCAGGGACGTGCGAATGCAGTCGGCAGCCTCGGGGCCGGCGGGCACGCTGCGGGGGAGGGGCGGGCGCGTGCCAGGGACAGCTTGCCAGAGACGCCCCCCTTCTGGTGCCAGAGGAGCGGCTGCTGTGCTCGGCCCATGTCCCCCCGGGTCTCCCTGAGCCGCCGATCACACCCCCCAGGGTTTGCCCACACTTGCCTGTGTGTCTTCACGCTTGGTTCCCGTGGCTCCGTCACGTGCTCCGTGCAGCCCCGTCTCCGCAAAAGCTTGGAGCCAGTCCTGGTTTGTCCCTGATTTGGATTATCCTGAGCCCAGGGCGCCAGCGGTGGGGGGGGGGCTGCCCCTGCTGCTGTGGCGCCCACGACCCTCGACCCTCGTTTGGGGGGGCAGCTGGGCCTCAGACCCTCCCCGTCGAGGCCGTTGTCTCGTTCATGCCGCTCAGGACGGGAGCACCACCCCTCTCCTGACTTCCCCTGGGGGAAGGGACTCCCGGTGCTGACCCCAGCGGGCCCAGGACATGGCAGGAAGAGCTGGTGGCCACGGGGGGTCCATGGCTGGGTCCCCTTTGCCACCCCCGCCGTCTGCCTGCGGCTGCAGGAGCTGGCTCTGCACCAGGATGTCTTCCCCGCAGCAGGAGGTGCTGACAGGAAGCCGCTTCTTAGCTCGGAGCCCTCCCAGCAGCCCCGGGGGGCCGAGAGGAGGGACGTGATGACCGTACCTACGGGCCCGGACACACAGACGCTGAGGCCTGCAGGGTCCTGGGGAACGAGGGGCGGCAGGTGGCAGCGGCCCGGCCCCCTGCGCCGCAGCCTTGGGGGTGGGAGGGTGCCTGCCCCCAACCAGGACCACCTGCATCATCGGTTTTGTGGGAAATAAATGTCCACTGCCTCCCAGCCCACCCTCAGTGCCTGGCGGGGCGCGGGAGCCGGCCTGACGCTTCCCTCCGTCTCCTGTTTCATCCCGTCCGTCAGCAGCTCACCGCGAGCGGGGTCTCCAAGCCACGCGTCCACGGAGATCCACGGGGTCCGCGCTGCGGTGCGCCCGCTGTTCAGAGTGGGTGCAAGGTCCTCACCGTGCACCTCCTTACGCAGCAGAAATTACCGTGCACGTTCTGTTTCCATTCACAATTACAGTAATTCCGGGTCCTCACTCGATTAGTGGGGTAGCGTTTATCCGTCGTAGAAAGTAGTTCGGAGGACAGTTAAATCGCCTGCAGAGATACCGCATCGAGGCCGTCACGGGACATGCAGTTTCATGAGCTTGAGTCTCATTCTGTTGAGATGGTTGGGAACCGCTGTTTAAAAGGTTGAAGGTGTTTTGCAGGGATATCATTTGTTTCTGTTTTCTTTGTTTATGCTTACCCGCTTCCTTTCTGTGGACGGCGCACGCGCGGTGTGTGGCAGGCTGCAGGGGGTGTGGGTTCCGTCACATCCGGTATTATTATTTTTTAAATTATTTTTAACGTTTATTTTTTGAGAGAGAGAGAGAGGGGGAGCTGGAGTGGGGGAGGGGCAGAGAGAGGGGGACACAGAATTGGAAGCAGCTCCAGGCTCCGAGCTGTCAGCACAGAGCCAGACGCGGGGCTCGAACCCATGAACCGTGAGATCATGACCTGAGCCGAAGCCGAACCCTAAACCGACAGAGCCCCGCAGGCGTCCTGGGCCGTCACATCCATGATTACCCTTCCAGATGAACTTACAGAGAAAACACTGTTGTTGAGGCGTTGGTGATAAATGGGGGCCAACGCCTCGCACAGAGCCGTTCGCGCTCCTGTTAGAGGGTCCAGAACGTGCTTTCTCCCCTCTTCTCCCGAGACACAGTGTGTTCTGTTATTCCTTATTATGGAAAAGTTAGAAAGTCACCACGTGTCCAAATTACGGACGTAATAATTAATGATCTGTGTACTCCATGGTCGCCTCTGCTGGGATGTGGACGGTGCCCTGGAGTCTGCACGTACTCAGCGCTAAGTGTGTGTGTGTGTGTGTGTGTGTGCGCGCGTGCGTGCGTGCGAGTCCCGAGAGCCACATTGGTGAGGCTGGTCCCTGGACCCAGAGGTGGCGGCAGGTGCTGTCGGCCAACGGCAAACCCCAGTTTCACTCTGCTGGGGCTGGAGCCCCCGTCTGGGGCGTCTTTAGACCCGGAGTCAGGGGCCCCTGGGACCCGGCTCTGTGAATTTGAGTTGTGCGAGTGTCCAGTGACTCATTCAGACCTGGAGCTGGTTTTTGTTTTTTCCCCTCTCGTTCTTGAGTCAATGACCAACTGTACTTTTGTATAATTTTCTGTTTTGAACACAGTACCCCCTTTTATACTCCCTCATTTGGAGCCCCAAGCTCAGGGCACCTGGGGGGCTCAGTTGGTTAAGCATCTGACTCTTGATTTCAGCTCAGGTCACGATCTCACAGTTTGGGAGTTCAAGCTCTGTGTCAGGCTCTGTGCAGGGACCCTGCTTGGGATTCTCTCTCTCTCTGCCCCTCTCCAGCTTCTCTGGTAGTGAGAGGTGGAATCTTCAGTGGGACATCCTGCCTCAGGGCCTTTGCACATGCTGTGCTCTCTGCCTGGGACTCTCTATCTGTGTCTCAGCCAGCTGCTCCTCATCACTCCAGTCTTCATCAAGAGACACCTCCTCCAAGAGGCCTGCCTTGCCCACCCCACCCCTTCCTCTCATACCTTCTGATGCGGTTTTCCTCTCAGCGCACGTGTGAGCTGGCCTGGTCCAGTTCTCCGGATGTCTGTGACCTGCACTTCCAGGGCCCGGCCACGAGTCCGGAAGAGGAAACTCCCGCACGTGGCTGCCTGCCGACGGGCACCAGCCTCGTGCTCCGAGTGGAGCCGCCTTCTCTCAGCGTGGCGGCCGGTCCCCGGGCTTCCTCGCTGTGCAGCGTGACCGCTCCTGCGGGGTCCTCTTGCCTGCCGGCTGCCGTGGCCTCGCCTCGTGCTGATGCCCGGGCACTGTCCGCCGGGCTAATGATGGCCGTGATCACGGGACTCATGGTGAGGCCGTTGCCCCCAGGATTAAGTGTGTTAAATAGCGCCTGGCACTTAGGACACGGATGTCACGTCACTTGATGTTGGCTGTTCAGAGACACGTTATCCGTCCCGGGACAGTCTGACTTCTAGGGCTCTGGGCAGAGTGCGGCCTCCCCGCAGGTCGGGGTGCCCTTGGGGCACCTGGATAGGGGACCATCTTCTGTCTTACAATCAGACTTTATTTTGAATTTATCTAAAACGTGTTTTGTTCATTGTAAGAACACCGAACGTGAGCTCTGCTTCTGAACAGAGTTTCCAGTGCACCACAGTCGTCCACGCCAGGGCCCCCGTGTTCACAGCCTGCACGGCCGACCCAGGACGGACTCCAGGACGGAGTGCAGACATGAGCCACGCACGCACAGCGGCTGGTCTTTGAGGAGGGGGCCGGGGCCACACGATGGGGGAAGGGCAGCCCTTCCCCCACAATTGTCGGGAAAACTGGATCCCACGTGCACAGGTCACTGGACCCTTACCCACAGCGTGTGTCAAGACCAATTCAAAATGCCTGGAAGGCATCAAAGCAAGACCAAGAGCTGCCAAAGTCCTGGCGGGAAACGGGAGCTCAGTGACGGTGGGCTCGGCGGTGATGCCCACCGGCCCCTGGTGGGGCACCGAGGCAGGGGCCGTGGGGTGCAGTGGTCAGACGCGGCATCGACTCTGGGCTCTGCCCTGTTCAGGAGCCTCGGTGCCTCAGCCGTGGGGACAGGCACGGAGCAGCGACTGTGGCCTGGGGAACGCTGGGGGCCGTCCTTGTCGTCAGCCGTGGCTGGGGGGCCCGGGTTCGGCGCGGCCCCTCCGCACAACCTTTGCTGTGGACGCTCCCCTCCTGGGCTCCTGGGGGGCCCCCCGCCGCGGAGCGGTCACGCGGAGAGAGTCTGCTCACGCGTGACTCACTTTCCAGTGCTCCTGCAGCGGAGTCCCCCTCCGTGTTCCCCGGGACTCCAGGACCAGCAGAGCCCAGTCTGTTTTTCTGTTTGATGCTCCGGTTAATTCCCAGGCGCTAATGGGTGCCTCCCGGCGCGGGGCCGGTTCGGAGGAAGGAGCTGAGCGCAGCACTCATGATGCAGGAGGAGGGACAGGCGGCCGGAGTCCAGTCCAGACACGAGGTGGCGTGCGGTCAGCCTGCGTGTCCAGGAGGTCGTCGTGGAGGGAGCCGCCCCCAGGCCCCGGAGGCCTGTCCCCGGGGTGAGGTCGGGCTGGCTGCTCAGCTGTCTGTCCTGGAGACAGCAAAGCCCAGAGCGGGAGTCGGGACGCTTGACACGTTCCGTGACCTTGTAATGATGATGTGGCCTCGGTAAGGGGCTCAAACAAACCGCTGGGGCCTCGCTGCGGCCCGGTAAAACGGCGGGTCTTTCCACGTTTGTGGAAGGTCCTCTGGGGCCTGGAGGGGCTGCAGCCCCACGGGGGGGCGGGGGGGGGGCTCCCCGTCTCCACTCCTCATGCTCCGCAGTTTGCTGGGATTGAATTTTCAAGGCAGTCGTTCCAGAGGCCCGTGTCAGGTGTCTCTCACGTATCAGAAAAGAAATTTTATTTTTATGTTTTATAAATTTTTAATGTTTATTTTTGAGAGAGAGAGACAGTGTGAGCAGGGGAGGGGCAGAGAGAGAGAGAGAGACGTAGAATCTGAAGCAGCTCTCGGCTCTGAGCTAGCTTCAGCACAGAGCCTGACGTGGGGCTCGAACCCACAAACCGTGAGATCATGACCTGAGCCGAAGTTGGCCACTTAACTGACTGAGCCCCCCAGGCGCCCCAAGAAATTCTACTTTTCTCTGGAAACGCTGGCAGTGGGAGTGACCTCCTTTCCCGCCAGTCTCTGCTGGCCGTCTGGTGTGCGGGCGGTGGTCAGGCTGCGGGCCGCAGGCTCAAACCCGGACCCCCCGCCTCGCAGGCTGTGCGACGTGCCAGGCGAGCGGCCTCTCTGTGCCTCGGTCCTCACCTGTCGGGAGCTTCTGCGGTTCGGCCGATGCTCCGTGGACGATGCTGAGAACAGGGCTGGGTATAGAATCGGCGCTCAGGTGTGAGCTGCTGTTGTTAACACGAGTAATTAATAATTCACATTAAAGCAGAAAATCAAATTTCTGAAGTACTTTTATTGTAGAAAGTGACTCCATACTTTATTTTTTAAATGTTTACTTATGTGGGGGGGGAGACGCAGAATGTGAAGCAGCTGCAGGCTCCCAGCTGGCAGCACAGAGCCCGGTCTGAGCCGAGGTCGGACGCTCAGCCGCGAGCCCCGGCGCCCCAGTAATCCGCACTGCGAAGTTCAGTTTGGAAGAAGGGGTTGGGCTGCAGGAAGGCTGCCTGTGCGACCCAGGTGTCCGCGTGTGGCTTGTCTAGGTCCGTTCGTGGGGAGGTCAAGTCCACAGACGGTGGCTAATCTGACAAGATGGCTCCTGAGCGGTAAACGCGTTTAATTCAACGCGAGGCGCTGCTCCGGGCCCCCGAGCACAGGGACGCACCGTCCCCGGGGGTGGCCCTGCTCTCCTGCTCTTCAGAGCCTTTTCCTCTGGGCGATGGTGAGGTTCCGATGGTTCCTTCCCCCTGGTCCCTCGAGGCCGAGCTGGTTAGGATCTGGAGAAAGCACGAGAAAGCCCCCCGAGGGGGCAGCCCACAGACATGGCCGGCGCCTTGCGGTGGGTTAGCCATTCGGGCCGGCAGGTACGGGGCGGGGGGCGGAGAGCGAGCGAGGCGCGCACGGGCCTCGAACCCGGGGCGGCGACGCGGGCTGTGAGGAGGCGCCCGTGCACACCGCCGGTGTCCAGGCCCGTCCGCGTCTGCAGCTCCGGAACTCCATCACTGGCTTGCTCTCTGGAGGGGGTGGCAGCCTCACTGCCTTCCTGGGGGAGGCTTCTGCTCTCGGCTTTCCGTTCACTTGTCAGTGTCTGTCATTCACAGCCAAACGGAAACACGAGAGAATGAACTCTTTTACGCGGCCGCTGGTTAGGACGCCCTGTCCGGGGGCCACGTGCCTCTCAGCGGGCCCGAGAGGTGGCCGCGAGCAGAGTCCTCCCAAACCCTGGCCCTCGGACAGCGGGTCCCCCCCAGCACGTCCCGATGAGCTCAACGTGGCAGAGGAAGAAATCCATGGACACCACGGCCCCAGGTGGTGTAGACGCTTGCTGTCCACACAAGGATAGCAGCTCGGTGGTGGGGTACTTTGGGGACAGTTTTAATTTTTCAATTTTATGTATTCAGTTTTTAAATGTTTATTTTTGAGAGAGTGAGCGCAAGCGGGGGAGGGGCAGGGGCGCGCCCACGAGTACAGGAGGGGCAGAGAGAGAATCCCAAGCAGGTTCCATGCTGTCAGCACAGAGCCTGACATGGGGCTCGAACCCGTGAACTGTGAGATCATGACCTGAGCCGAAGCCAGCCACTCCCTGGGAGTGTCGTTCCCGGGGCAGGGTCCAAGCTGCAGGGGTGAGGGAGCAAGAGAGGAAGGGGCGTGTAGCAGGTCTGGAGCGGAGGAGCCGGGGAATGGTTAACTGAGGCTTCGTGTGGCTGAGAGACAAAGCAGATGAAATGCAGGTTTTATAATCCCGAGGAGATGCTGCCAGGGGGCTGGAGCCATGGCAGCAGCAAGAAGTAAGAGATCACCTCTGCCAGGAGGGACACCCGGGGCGATTGCCTCCGTGGGGGGCGGGGGTGGGGGAAGAGGGTTTCTCCAGGAGATGGCCTCTGCCGGGAGTCCGGGGGCTTGCCTGGGGAGGTCACCTCCTCTGGGAGAGGGGGGTGCCTGGGGAGATCACCTCCTCTTGGGGGGGACATGCCTGGGGAGATCACCTCCTCTGGGAGAGGGGGGTGCCCAGGGATGTTGCCTCCGCTGGGGGTGATGCCCGGAGAGCCAGTGCCGCCGGACCCCTCCTGCCCTGGTCCTCCGTGACTGTGCCAGGCCCTTCTTTGGATTCTATAACTTCTTAATTAATGCCATTATTTCCTGACGCTGGGGCTCCCCATTACCGCGATCGCGCCTCTGGAGCCCTGAACCGGGGACGCCCTCGTGGGGCTGGACGACGACTCCTGCTTCCTGTCCCTGAGGTTTTCCTGCTGCTTCCCCAGCATCGCTGCCGCTGTCTCTCCACTGTGCCCGCCTCTGTCACTGGAGCGGCGCTGCCCCCTCCCCCCCCGTGGGTAATTCCCCCTCTGTCCTGGGACCCCCAGCGAGTGCGTGGAGGGGAGACCCAGGGAGAGACGTCGAGGCAGAGAGGCTGTGTCCTCTAACAGTGCCTGTTGTCAAAACACAACTTCTGCCAGTGGCCCTGGAAGCCGTGCTCTTTTTATCTGCGTGACTCATCAGGACAGACGTGCCCTGCGCTGAGCAGTTCCTGTTTGGAGATTGAATTACCGTCCTATTCAGCTCACACAAAGCGTTCCCGGCCGGCTGGCAGCCCATGAATAAGTCATAGCCCTCGGCTGGATCCCGAGCGCAGGCCTGGGAGGCGCAGAGAGGCCGGGGTCCGGGGGCATTGAAGCGGGCGCGTTTGCGTGCGGGTGGCCCCGGCGACGGTGCGTGACCCGCCAGAGTGCGGATCCCCGGCGTCTTGTAAGTACCGCCATTGGGCTACGGGTGGACTGAGGGGCTCGTGCGCCACGGCCGAGCCCGTGAGGCAGCGAGCCAGCCTCCCGCAGGCGCAGGTGGAGAATGCGGTGCCCTCGTGCGCTGGGCGACCTCGGGGTTCGTCACCAGCCCGCACGAAGGCTGCTGGGTCTTGGGTGTCGCTTACATGACCGCCGTGCCCCTGGGCTGTTTTGTTCCCGTTTGGTCCCAGCCCGGCGTCAGGTTAGGAGGGAGCCTCCGCACCAAGGGCCCGGTCCCCGGTGGGCTGAGCAGGACGGAAGGCAGAGTGAGGTCCCCTTACTTCGGGCTCGGGCGCCCCGCCGGCTCTCTCACGCTCAGCCTCGCTCCCTCCAGGGACCTGTGCCTCTTGGAGCTGAGGTCCCTTTTTCCTCGGCTAATCATCCCGTAATTGACCCTAAAAACAGCTTGTTTTCAAAGTTACAATGTGTCCGGTGGAAAATTTCAGTCTTGCTTTGTATTAGATGTTTGGACAGTGTTGGGTTCCAATTTTTTTTTAAAATTTTTTAATGTTTTATTTATTTTTGAGACAGAGAGAGATGGAGCTTGAGAGGGGGAGGAGCAGAGAGAGAGAGACACACACAGAACCCGAAGCAGCTCCAGGCTCTGAGCCGTCAGCACAGAGCCCAGCACGGGGCTCGAACCCATGAACCGTGAGATCGTGACCTGAGCCGAAGTCGGACACTTAACTGACTGAGCCGCCAGGCGCCCCAGTGTTTTCCAAGTCTTTAAGCCCAGCTAGTGAGACGAGGCTCAGTTAGCGTTGTGAGGCCTTTGGGTGATGACAGCCAGGAGATGACGAGCACAGTGGTGGCGTTCTCAGTGTGTAGATGTCCAGTGTTCGTTGAAATGATAAATGTGAGCGTGTCCCTAAGCGCATGCGTGCTGAATTCCTTTTCAACTTTAACACGCAGGGAGGAGCTCGTAGTGGGTATTTGGTTGATGTGAACTGAGTTTACCCCTAACGTTAAGTAGCGAGAACCGGATCCCTCCTGACCTGAGAGTTTGTTCTGTGCTCCGTGACAGACACGCTTACGGGCCGAGCCGGTGGGCGGCGTTTTTGGCTGCTTGTGTCTGAGGAGGCGGCCGTCCAGCGCGCATCAGCACGTCCCTGCCTTTCTTTCCCTCTCTGCCCAGCAGCTCCTGTTAATTACAACTTTGTATGAAGTGATAGATGAGTTCCCCATTCAGTTTTCCTTCAGACATTAGAGTCGGTTACGCACCGTCCCTCAAAGGCACCGTCTTGCCGGACCACTTTTGAATTAATAATAATCATACCTCACATGTAACCAGAGAGGGCAGTTCTTCATGCCTCGTGAGCGGCGGCGCGTTCTCCATCGCACGCTCAGATGCAGAGGTGGGGGGCCCCCCTGGTCCCCTGGAGGAGGGGCAGGAGGAGGCCAGGGAGCAGTGGGGGGAGGGCGGCCGGGGCAGCAGAGCCCCTGGGCCCGGAAAGACGGACGGAGAAAAAGAGGTGGATTCACTTGGTCTCTGCCGAGAGCACCAAAAGTCACTAAGTGCAAAGAGACGGTGAGGATTATTGTCCTACCTAAAATGTTGATTCCTTTTTATAGCATGAGAAAATACTTTTCATAACTTGCAAGTTATCACACTTTTCCACATTCTTATTTTGAAATGTTATCCTTAACCATTTCCCTGAGAGAGCATGATTCCTTAGGGGGACGAGAGAGGGTGTGGGTGGGCGGCCGTAAGCCGTGGGTGACCCGTACCAGGAGGAGGTCACACGTGTGTGATGTTCTTTCCCGGGGGGGGGGGGCAGGAGGCCTCTGTGCTCTGACTCAGTTTCCATGCTCTCCACGCACTTGCGCGCAGAGACCTCCCCACCCTCTCGTCGCTCATTGTCGTCCTTCCCACAATGCAGCAGGGGGGTCAGAAATGCTACATCGGCAATTTTAGGAGGCGTGTTGATATCTTATGAAAAGATGTTATTTGATAAATTTGTTTCATGTAAGAGAAGAGACATAAGCGTGTCCAGTAAGTTCTTGTAATTCTACAGGATTTCCTTTGAAACAAGATTCATACACAAAGACTTCAGTGAGTTTCCAGAGTAGGCAATAGGTTGCCTGTTTTTTTTGTTTTGTTTTGTTTTAGTTTAGCTTCAACTGCATGTTAAAATTTAAAGGGCGCGCACACAATTTAAACGTCAGTCCTGGCCAAATTACCCACCTTGTCCATTTTACTGCCCAGTTCCTTCACGCTCCTTTTTCTTGTTAAAAATTTTTTTAATGTTTGTTTATTTTCGAGAGAGAGAGAGACAGAGCACAAGCAGAGAAGGGAGGGAGACACAGAATCGGAAGCAGGCTCTAGGCTCCGAGCTGTCAGCACAGACCCTGATGAACCCACAAACCACCAGACCGTGGTGAAGTTGGACACTCAGCCAGTTGAACCACCCAGGCACCCCCCCTTCACTCTCCTTTTAATACTTTTATTAATTTCTATAAATTACCTCAGTAATCCTAAATAATATGCCTGCTCTGCTGTTGTTGACTGATCAATTTTCATAGTAAAAACGAGCACTTTCTGTTCTGGGAGATAAGTGGTTCTCAAGCGGGGGCGATTTTTCCCTCAAGAGTCACGTCTGAGATGTTTTTATTTGTCACAACTTGGGCATGTGGGTTATGCTACCGGCATCTGGTGGGTAGAGGCCAGGGATGCTGCTAAATATCCTACAATCCACAGGACGCCCCCACTTTAACGCATTATCTAACCCCAAATTCTATAGTGCTGAGGTTCAGAAGTCCTGTGGTAGATGGAGATTTAGTTCTTTTAGACACCACCCCCAACATACACATCTAGTGTAATTGCTACTTTAGTTAAGTCAATAATGAGTGCTTACATTATTACGTATGTGTATATATATATACATATATATATGTAATTTGTTTCTTAATGAGAGTTGACTATTTTTTAAAGTTCATTCATTTGAGATAGGGAGAGAGGGACAGAGAGAGAGAGAGAGAGAGAGAGAGAGAACGTGAGCAAGGGAGGGGCAGAGAGAGAAGGGGGGGGAGAAAAATCCTAAGTAGGCTCTATGCTTAGTGCAGAGCCTGACTAAGGGCTTCATCCCACAAACCATGAAATCATGACCTGAGCTCAAATCAAGAGTTCGATGCTTAACTGACTGACTCTGCTACCCAGATTCCCCTGTATATATTGTTAACTAGAACCAGTTAGTGACTGTGATTACATCTTTCCTTGTGTAGCTTTTTGCTTTTCCCGGAGTTATTAATTGCCTCACTTTTTAATGGAGCCATTTACAATCCACATACTGAGAAATCTTTCCCAGTTCTTTGACATATCAAAAACTGTTTTCAAGTCTCCTTTTTCACATGATAAAACCCTCTGTCTTCTTGCTCCAAACTGTTACTCAAGCTCTGAGGCTCAACTGTGACCCTGGAGTTTCTCTTCGTCACTGTTCAGTAGATCTACTGTTTCTTAGATTCTGTGGCTTTTTCTCTTACGTTTCCCCCACCTATTTTACTGAAGCATATCCTCTATTAATTTCCTAAGAAAGAACACATTGGAAGTAAATGCTATGATTCTTTACATATATGGCAATCTCTCCTTTCCCCTCCCACCTGATCAACTGCTTCTTGGGTGTAAAGAATCTTAGGGGCACCTGGATGGCTCAGCTGGTTAAGCATCTGACTCTTGATTTCAGCTTAGGTTATGATCTCACAGTCATGAGATCGATCAAGACCCACATTGGGCTCCATGCTAGGCGTGGAGCCTGTTTAAGATTCTCTCTCTCTCTCTCTCTCTCTCTCTCTCTTTCTCTTTGTCGCTCTCCCCTACTCATGCTCCCTCTCTCTTAAAAAATAATCTTATGTTGGAAACAATATTCAGTCAGACTTTTAAAGACATCCTGCTGGCTTCCAAGATTGCTGCTGAGAAGTTTGATGTCCTAACCTGTTTTTGTTCCTTTTAAGAATTTCACCTCTCCACGCTGTCTCTCTGTCTCTCTTCCTGGGGGTATTTAAGGTCTTTTCTTTATCACTTGTCTTCTCAAATTTCATGATGCTCTTTGGTGTGGGACCCTCTTCCACATCTCCCATCTGAGTTAAATTCCATTTTAGCAACTATCTTTTTCATCTGCAAGAATCCTTTCTGTCCTTCATCGTTTCTTCCGTAGCGTCTTGTTCTCTTTCTGTTCGTAAAGCTTTGGTTGCCTGCACCATCTCCTCCTTCTGGGCTTTGTTTTTGTAAACTTAGATTATAATCCATATCGGGAGGGGTTTTAGTGTCGTGAGTGATCTTTGGTTGGTGTTTGGTTTCGCAGGAAGGTCTGGACGGCTCGGCGGACGTCACTGGGGCCTCTCTGTGGTCGGCTCACTCACCGCTAATTGCGGGGAGCGGAGCGTTCTGTGGTGGGTGTTCCTAATGTCATCGTAGGAGGGTTTTGCTTGTGATTATTTTCTACACAAACGAAATTTCCAGTCTCCTGCCTAGTTTGGGGGTCATGGGGGTCATGTGCAACTACCTGCGTCATGCTTGTGGCCTCGGGGGGGTCTCCCCAGGCAGATGCTTGTTGTGGGGCCTCACTGCCCTGCGCTGCACCTGCTGCCTCTGGGTCCCAACTCTCTCATAACGGCCTCAGGAAATGAGACTCCAGCCTCCTGTCTAGACAGCTTCCCCGCATATCTTGTCTGCACATCGCTCTAAATCTTATTAAAGTCCAGCTTCAGTAAAGTTATACATGCGTGTTCCGGCCTCCCTGTCAGACTGCGGGTCCTGGAAAGACTCGGTCTTATTTACATTTTGGGCTAACAACTGCCAGGAACTTGATAGGGACTCAGAAAATGCCTACAGCTTGGAAATAAGTTGAATTTTGCTCATACAGACTGCCTTCCAGTTCCAGATTTTAGGCTGAAGCCCAAGTTACTTCAAAGTGATCTTCCCCCGCCCACGTGGTTAGTCTGAACACTGGACACTTATGGACTTGTGGAGAAAACCTAAGATAATTCAACCTCTCATTTTATTCTGTGATTCTAGGAGGCTTAAAAACATCTTAACAAAACGAGAGACGCAAAAGGACTCCTAGTATTTTGATTGTTTATGTCAGTTGAAGGTCTACTGAACTATGAGCATTTCTAATTTTTTTTAATAATATTTTATTGTCAAATTGTTTTCCATACAACACCCAGTGGCATTTCTATTTTTAAATATTTGGTGGTAAGACGGGAATTTCTGGAGGCTGCTACAGGCAGTGTGCTCATCGGCTTTGATACTGATTTTTATTCATTAATTTGACTTATGGCAACACTTCTCCTAATCCACAGGGCGTCAGTCCTGTTTCTATAGTTAAGGATGTGTCAGGAGTGAGCCTGGATGACTCGCCGTCTCCGTTCTGTCCCTCGTCGCCGTCAGCCAGTGGCGTTTCACACTCACACAGGGGGGATCGCTGGCCCTGGCTGCAGTTTCTCTTGGCGCCTTTGGGAGCCTGGAGTCTGAGAGCACCGCGGAAGGTTCGCGCAGGCTGCGCGTGTAGTTTTGCCCAGTTCTGCCCCCGGAACTTTGGTTGAAGGGGAAGCAAAGTGTGAGGCTGGGAAGGCCGTGCCCTCAGTGTCACAGACCAGAAAGCGATAGCGTGGTCCCTGAGTTTCCTTGCACCTCAGGTGCAGACGAGGCTGAACGGGGCAGAAAAGCCAATTTCTAAGCCATTCTTTTGTGATAGAAGATCATAGACTTTCTTTTTTTCTTTCTTTTTTTTTTTTTTTACAGTTTAGAGATGACCCATCGTACCTGACGCCTGTGGGTCTGGAAGACGAAGTTGATCAGGTCCAGCCTTTGGAGGATCCCCTTGGGAATTTCCCACTCTGTGTCCTGAGACTAGGAGCCCAGTGGGGACTTCGTGGTGAGTTGTCCTTTCTTCCGGCCGAGGCGCCACCCCCCTGCGCCTGGTGGGGGCTGTGTCCATTCCTTCCTCGTGTAATGGACTATTCAGGACGTGCTTACCGATGCCGGTTCTGTGAAGGCTCCTTGGGGAAGGCCGGATGGTGGGCAAAGCAGATGTCGGTGACCTTATGCAGATTAGCCGTGTCATGAGGGGAGAGCTGTGCAAAGGCCCGGAGGCCGGGAAGAGCTGCGTGCATAAAAAGTGCTCATCTAGATGCAGGTGGGGAGAGGCGGGCAGGGGCAGCTCATCCACGACCTGAGAGGCTATGGACACGGAGTTCACATCCCACGAGCGGCGGATAGATAGCAGGGGCAGATTTTAGGGAGGAGAGTGACAGGCTCTAATTTGCCTTCTAAAAAGATCACACCAGATTGGGAGTGGGGACGGAGGCAGCACGGCGGCGAGGAGCGTTCGGAGGCTGCCGTGTGGCCGGGATGAGTGGCAGCGGGGGCTCGGACCCGGGTGAGGACACTGCTGGCTTCTCCAGGGTGGGGCAGTGGGTCTGCCAGTCACTGGGACAGGCTGGAAGGGAAGGGGCATGAGAAGCGGATTTCAGGTGCAGACAGCCCAGTGGAGGGAGCACCGCGTCCTCAGAGGAGGGAGACTGGAAGCGCAGCGTGTTGGTGGGTGAGATCCAGACTCAGTGTTGCACGGAGGCTCAGTTTCGAGCTTGGCTTACACCTAAGCACGGGAAAGTTAGCAGCTGGCCAAGTCCAGGATTCAGGAGAGAAACCTGGGCTGGCGTGCTCACGCTTCTATTCCCTGTTTGGCGTGAGGGTCCCGTGCGGAAGCGTGATGTAAACACAGGGCGGCGGGTCACGTCGTGTCAGCAGGGGAGGACTTTACGGGGAAGGATGATGGCTGCTGCTTTCTGCAGACGGCTCCACGCGGCACTGGCTGCCCAGGCTGGTGGCAGGCGCTCTGCGCTTGAAGCAGATGGCGAACCAGCTGAACCTGTGGGAGCCTGTGGGGCTTTGTACTGGGGTTGGTCCTGATCAGAAAGTGGGTCTGAGTCTCGTATTCCGGTAGACAGGATGGTAGCAATGGCGGTGATGGTGGACGTGGTAATAATGGGGGTGATGGTAGTGATGATGATCGTGGTGGTGATGATGGTGGTGATGGTAGGGGTGTGATGGTGATGGTGGTGATGGTGATGGTGATGATGATGATGGTGATGGTGGTGATGAAGGTGATGGTGGTGGTGATGATGGTGATGATGGTGGTGGTGATAGTGACAGTAATGGTGGTGGTGATGGTGGTGGTGATGGTGGTGGTGATGGTGGTGGTGATAGTGACAGTAATGGTGGTGGTGATGGTGGTGGTGATGGTGGTGGTGATGATGGTGGTGGTGATAGTGACAGTAATGATGGTGGTGGTGATGGTGATGGTGGTGATGATGGTGGTGGAAATCATAGTCATGGTGGGGCTGGTGACGATGGTGGTAGGAACGGACCCAGCCAGTATGTGTTCTGTAGACTTGAGTTCACACCCAGTCCTCTGATTTCTATTTTATGTGTTCATTTTCCTGGCAGGAGGCAGCAGGAGTCTGTGTGTGAAGCTCTGCTGTTTCAGATCTAGTGTATGTGCTCGGTAAGCATTTGTCCTCGTTACGGCAGAGCCAAAACCGTCTTATCACTCGTTAGTGAACGTAGGGCCCTTGGGTGTGGGAATCCGCCTGGAAACTATTCCCAAACCTTTTCTTTCGTCGTTATCAATATAACAGAGTCTGTTTCTTCAGTCAATATTGTTTATAATGAGAGATATTTATCTGCATGCCCTCGACAGACAGCCTGTGTCTCTAAGAACAGAGGGCGCGTCTCAGCCGAGTGATGTGGTTCTTACTGGTGTGTAATTTTTTTCAACTTCGTTTATTCTGCACGCCCTCTGGGACTCGGAAGTTACTCCGGTGTCTGAGGGTAACAGGCACGTTATTTCGAGAGCTTATTACTTTTTTGGATTTTTTTTATTTTGGTCGTTCTGGGGTTGAGAGCGACGGAGGGGAGGGATCTGCGTGTGTGTGAATCTTTCCTATATTTGGAATGGGCTGATCTTTTTTTTTTGATAGATTGTTGGCTGCTTGGAATTGCAGATGCATCATTAAGTTATTGCATTTAAATTTAGCTCTCGTTCTCACTTGGGAAGGGAATGGAATGTTTGAATTATTTCACCACGAAGGGAGGGCAATTAGAAAATAGATCCTCGTGACTTTTTGAAACCGGAGGCCTAGCCGGGGAGTCTGAGTGGGGGCTGCGTCCTCAGGGGAGGGTGTTTGCTGAGGGGTCCCTCGGTCCGCAGGTGTTAGGACGACCCTAAACACACCTTAGTGATCACTGGGGTGTGAGCTCTCCGGGGGCAGCATGCTCCAGATCAGTCCGTGATGATCGCTGTTGTCAATGCGGCCGTGCCCGGGCCTTCCAGCAGGGTCAGGGCCCCTCTGTGTGCATAAGTCAGCACCGTGTTTCTGCACACACGGACTCGGAGAAGGATGCTACCAGTAACGTCTCCGGAGGCTCGAGCACGTCCCGCTCCTTTGTCAGATGCAGGGGCCGCCGAGGGTCCTGGGGCCGCATCTCAGCGAGGCGTGCGGGCTGAGAAGCTACACGCTCCCGCTCCCAGCCCCGTCGGCGGGCGCTGCTGGCCGCGGGGGTCTCCTTCCTGAATTTCCAGGCTCCCCCCCGTGCACACACAGATACACACGCAGACGGCGTGTCGGTGCGCGGACGCGTCTGCACAGAGCGGGCTCCACGCGGCGTCTGTCCTGCAGCCTCTCCGTTAATTTCTCAGCACTTTCCAGCACTCAGGCAGCCTGCTGACACGTTGGATCTGCAAAAACTCGAGTGTCTTTTGACTTTCTCCCTTTCCCTGAGCCAACCGCTGCCAACAGTTTGGTCTTCTGGACCCTTTTCGCCGTGTGTGTGTGTGTTTGTCCATGCAGCCACAGAAATTTGATCATGATTCTGTACGTGCTTTAAAGGGAACCTTATGGAATTTCCGGCAGATTAGCGGCTTTCTGTGTCTGGAATACTTCGCAGAGTTCTCTCCACTGAGTATATTAGCGCCCTGCCTCGTTCTGTGCACATTTCTGCGTGTCACCCCGTGGGATGCGACACCATAGGTTCTCGGCGTGAGCTTCCCGGAGCCGACCCAACACAGGGATTCAAGTCAAAGTGGCTTATTTGCAAAGTGATGCCAGGGAACTTTGGGAGGCGGCGGGAAGCCAGGCAGGGAAGGGCATGCCATCCAGCCGGGGTCCACCGTGGGCACTGGGCTCCCCCGTGCTGTGGAGGGACCCCTGGAGACAGTGGGGCGCACGGCGGGCTCACCTCACTCGAGGGCGGAGCGTCCGGGGTGTTCACCCACCAGCCCCTCCCCGCGGCTGCTGGCTGAGGGGACCCATCTTCCTCGTGCGGAAACGTCCCCGCGCTCCTTGCTTCCCACGGGGGTTGGCAGTAACCGTTTTGCTGCGTGTAGACCTGGACCGCAGGGACTCGGGGGCCCGCCCTTCCCGCCGCGCGCCCGACGGTGCCTGCTCGTGATGACGCACCTGCACGTAGTGAACTGTTTGCGGCCAGTGGACCGGCCGGCGCCCCGGCCACGCGCGGTGGCTGCCAGCAGCGCTCGTCCGTGTCCATGTTACTGTGGAACATACGTGGAAACGTTAAAACTTTTAAAGGGGGAATGTGTGTGCGTGTGCGCGCGGTCCAGCCACCCAACTTCGCACGTCATAGGCGTTCAGTCAGTATTTGCAGACCCCGGGAGCTGCTGACACGGGAAGGATGGGACCCACCTGTACCTTGGAGGTGTGGCCCACGGCACCTGGTCTTCACCGTGGCCACAGAGTGTTGTGGGGCTCCTTTGGCCTTGGCCTAGGGGGTGGGAAGTGCTCGCTCGGTGCTGTGAGCCCTCAGAGCAGAGAGCGGGTCAGAGAGAACGCGATTTTGTCTTCTCTGCCTCTGCACCGGCTGTGACCGTCCGGCTGGTGGAGGCGGTGCTTAAATCCATCCACCAGCGCAGTGTTTCCAGACTGTTCCACAGGTTATGGAAGAGACGAAAACAGCCAACAAAATCCAGAAACAGACACATGTTTACTGTGGAAAAATAGAATTATTTGTTAGAAGAAATGTTTTTATTTTATTGAAAACTTTTTTAGTGTTTATTTCTGAGAGAGAGAGAGGTAGAGGGAGGAAGAGACAGAGAGGGAGGGAGAGACAGACAGAGAGACAGAGCACGAGCAGGGGAGGGGCAGAGAGAGAGAGACACAGAATCTGAAGCAGGCTCCAGGCTCTGAGCTGTCAGCACAGAGCCCAACGTGGGGCTCGAACCCACGAACCGCAACATCATGACCTGAGCTGAAGCCGGATACTCAACCGACTGAGCCATCCAGGTGCCCTTATTAGAAAAAATTCAGCTATCACTATAACCAATGATTTCACGATGGCAATAGAGTGTTTCTTTTTCAATATCTTTATGTCCATAAAACACGCACGCTTGTTTAAGGAAGAAGAGGAGGTTAATAATTGGGGCACAGAAATGGCAAAATCATGAGGTTTTGGGGAAACCCAGTTCGCTGCGGCCTCGGAGACGCACTCTTGTGAGCTGCGGGGGCTCCTGGGCCCGGGGCCGACCCCAGGATAGCCCCAGACATGTCCGCCCCTCGGCCTCTGGGGCCTCGCTGGCGGCCAGGGCCGCGGGCAGACCGTCTCGTCAGCGTGTCGTTTGTGCGGAAACGTCTTGTTCAAACCGCTCTTAATGTCGTTACGCTTCGTGACTAAAGCAATTATGTGTTTAAAACTCCCCCCTCCCTCCCTTCCTTCCAAATAGACAAGTCAGGGTGCCGTGGGCTCTGCTGACATCAAGATCTTAGCACCTGCTGCCGTCAGACAGTCCCTTTGGTGCCGCTGGTGTCAGGGCGCGTGTGACGCTGGTGTGCCGTCTGCACAGGTGGCCGCATGGCCGCGGCCCTCCGCTTGTCCAAAAGGCCAATAAAAGGCAAAAAGGCACATGTGTTTGGCAGGGTCTTCGGGAACTGCTCAGAAGCTCACGCTTGCAGCCTGTGGCCTGCGGGCCTTGATGGCGTCTGTTCCACTCTGGTGTCTCGGCAGAGCCTGACGCTGTTGTGTTTGTCAGGGCGAGTTAAGTGAGCGGTGTAACTGAAGAGAGAGTAGGGCCACCCTCAGGAATGGCTTGATCCAGAAGCTCAGACAATGTTTTGGGAACCTCGGTTTCCCCGTGTTGGTCTCAGTTGTAAGCGGAGCCCCCTCATTGTGCACCGGGAGTCCGCAGGCCCGGAGGTGCTTGTCCGCTGTCTGGACGCATCTCACAGGGAGGCTCAGAGCCACAGGCAGGACTTTGTGCCGTCACCGCATGGCTTCGTGCTCCTGGAGGGCGTCCACCGGACGTCTGTCCCCTCAACACTCATCTTGCAGAGTCAGAGACCCCCTTGCGTGAAGCCCTGATCAGCCTCAAGAGTTGTCAAGTTCCCCTAAGGCTTTTACTGCCGTATGAGAGTGACCAGGACCCCCGACCCCAGGAAGGAGGCCTCCTCACCCCGAGGCTGTGTGTACCCCGCAGACACGTGCTCACTGGGCACCTGGGGTGCCCGCCCGGGACACACACCCCTCTGCTACGGGTCGAACTGCGCTCCCGCACAATGTCGGAGTCCTAACGCCCAAGGCCTCAGAACATGAGTGTATTTGGAGATCGAGTCTCTGCCAGGGTCATCAGGTTACAGCGAGGTCATTGTGTGGGACCCAATCCAGAGTGAACGGTGTCCTTAGAAATGGGGAAACCGCACCCGGGCAGCGGCAGGGAGGGCCAGCCGTGCTGCGTCCACAAACCACGGAATGCCACGGGCTGCTGGCCGCTGCCATGGCCAGGAGCGAGCCCGGGCCAGGCTCTCCCTCATGGCCCCAGCACCCACGGACCCCGGGTCTCAGGCTTGGGGCCTCCAGCGCTGGGAGACCCTTTGTGTCTGGGGCTCTGTCAAGCAGCCGTCACGCACGAATGCGGGTCCCTGGATGCTAACAGGGTATCTAATTCTATCTCAAGAAGAATTTTCCAGGGGCACCTGGGTGGCTCAGTCGGTTAAGCATCCGGCTTCCGCTCAGGTCATGATCTCGCAGTTCGTGGGTTTGAGCCCTGCATCGGGCTCTGTACTGACAGCTCAGAGCCTGGAGCCTGTCTTCAAATTCTGTGTCTCCCTCTCTCTCTGACCCTCCCCTGCTCACACTGTCTCTGTCTCTCAAAAATAAATAAAAAACATAAAAAAAAAAAAAGAATTTTCCAGAGCAAGCAGCGGGAAGGGGAAGGCCCTGGGAGTCCAGGGAGCAGGGGTGAAGGGAGGGGCGGTCCCTCTGCGAGACCAGGGTGAATCCGCTCCAGCCACGGGTGTTGGTCTTTGAGTCCCTCTGCCCGAGACCGGAAGTCACGGGGCTGACCGTACAGGGGGCCTGACTGGGCTATGGGCACCTTGGCCGCCGGGCCCCCCAGACCCTTCGAAGCGAAGCCGCGCTGCTTGGCGGGAGGGAGTGTCAGCGGGGCCTCCGCAGTCCAGTGGCCGCTGTTGCGCGGACCGGGGAGCGGTCAGGGGGCAGGTTCCCGAGGGATGCGGCGTGTGTCGCGTCCGAGCGCCCGGCGGGGATGAGAGTTCCGGCCCACGCAGCCCCGTGTCTGCTCCTGGGAACCAAGGGCCGAGGCCATGCGCCTCCCGCAGGGCCGCCTCTTCAGTGACAGCATCCGGTCGCAGTGTCCAGCCTTTGGGTGTTTTGGACCTGCTGTCCGGCCAGGGCCTGTCCCCGTCACCAGTTAGTAACCAGGCAGCAATGGGACGTCTGTCACTGCAGATGCCATCAGCAGAGGGCGGCCGCCCGGTGCGCACGGAGATCGACGAGGGAGCGTTAGCACCGGTGCAGCTTAATTTTTAACCCGTGGCCACGGCGATGTCTGGTTCCCATGACGACGCGGCTTTGTTAGATTAAGGATCCTTGCTAATCAGTCACCAGCCAGGAAAAGTGCCCACGCGGTTCCTGCGTCACGTTAAAGCCTCCGGGCTCCCTGGTGCAGAACAGCGGCTTTCTGCAACCTCCCCGGGATCGTGTCCCGCCGGCCCGGCCCAGGGGACGCCGGTGCCCTGCTCCACGCCGCGGGCCAGGAGGGCTGCCGTGCCTGCGCCCGGAGGGTGTGTCTCCCGGGGAACTAAGAAATCAGTAGTGACACAGTGAGCAAAGGGCGTCACCATTCCGGTCCTGGGTCGGGAGCCATGGCGATTGGTTTTGGGGAGAAATCGGTTCACGTGGCTGCGCTCTATGCTACCCCCCCCACGTCTGTCTGCCTGTCTGTCTGTTCTGTGGGCCCCACTGGGACGTGGGGGTTTGGCCTTGCTGCTCAGCACCTGATGTTCCTCTGACACACGGGAGGCTGGCCCAGCGTTCTCCGCATCGGCTGGACGAACGCTAACCTGGTGGAAAACGGATTTCTGTTTCCAGTGTTGCCAGTCTGCTGCCGTGATCTGCAGGCAGCTTCCTACAAGGTGATTGTTTAAACCCGGCAGCCGCGCCAGCAGGGAGCCTGCTAACCTGCGGATTTCAGGCAGAGCATCCTCTTGGATGGAAGTCGGGGTGGAGGTGCAGACTCCCTGCCTCCTCCCTCTCCGGGTGAGCTGAAGGACCGCCCCCACCTCCCCCTGCACAGCCTTCGGCCTGCTCTGTGCTGCTGGGACAAGGTGATTTACGTTAGGAAGCGATAGAAAATACTTCCATCTCAGCGCTTCTGAAGAAGGCTGTTGACCTGAACCCCCTTGTTGAAACCCCATCACCTTCAGGATGTTTGTTGCAATGTGACCGGGAAGCGCCTGGGGAGGGGCGCAGAGAACTCCAGGCGGAAGGCAGTCAGCCGCCGACCCCCCGCCCCGGCGTGAGGAACGGAGCCCTCCGCCCCGAGCAGACCCCACACCAGGCGAGTGTAGGACGGAAGCGCTAAGCTCCGAGGGGAGCTGGTCTGTGTCTCGGCGAGAGGAGAGGGCGGGGGGCCTGGGGACCCCCGGTCACGGAGCCCAGACCCTCCCCTCGTGAGAGCTGTAACCTGGGAAACACCACGCCCGTTTTAGTTACGGGGCTTTTTGCTAAAAATAATAGAAAGCCCATTCAAGTTGGTGTAAATAAGAAAGGCTACTTGGGGGGGCAGGGGCAGGGGCAGGGAGGTCTGGGCGGGACCTGGGCCTCGGTGAGGCTGTGCGCGTGACGTTTCCCATCCGTCCAGCTCGTTCCTCTCTGCTTCCTGCCTTCCAAGGTGTGGCCTGTCCTGAGACTTAGGGTCCCAGTAATCACCCGAGAGCGGCTGTGAGGAGCTGCGTTGTCCGCGCCTCTCTCCCCAAAGAAAGTACATTCAAATCCGAAGCCCCAGGGCCCGTGAATACAGCCTTACTCAGAAGTAGAAGATGTAAGTGAAGACTAGGTCAGACCGCGTCAGGGTGGGCCCCAAGTCCCGTTCCTGCTGCGCTCCTAGAAGGTCGTGTGAAGACCCAGTACCTTCTCTGCTCACAGGGTTCAGAACAGACAAGGTGGACCTTCGGGGTTCAGAGGGTGGTGTAGCCACAGCTGCTTTGGTTTCAAGGTAACAAACAGCCCATTCTGGCTTAGGCAGAACAGGCGTTATGGAAGGGAGGATTTCAGGCACGGGTGGATCTGGAGGCTGGAGCAATGCCATCAGGAGTCCCTCTTTCTGCTTTTCTTGACCATTTGTCTCCTGCACCAGCTGCATTTCACCAGGCTCTTTCCACGTGGCTGTCACCAGCAGGTTAGGCCAGTCTCTGTCTCCAGCAGCTTCCGTGGGAGGAAGAGAAGAGCAAGGCCCCAAGATGGTCTCTGGGGTGAAGCTTGTCCATCCGCTGAGACATAGTCCGCTCCGTGGACAGCGATGTGCTGAGGGCAGACGGCCCCGTGGCCAGGCTGGGGTCGGGTACCCACCGCGGATCAAACAGAAGCGTGACTTCCGGGAGGCACGTTGGGCTGTTAGGCCTGGAGGGAAGGGGAGTGTGTGAGCAAACCAAGACAGATTCTTCATGGCGACGAAGACACTGTGGGTCAGGGTGATCGAGGAGGGCTTCCTGGAGGAGGAGCAGCAGCCGCCCTGGGGAAGAGGTTGAATTCGCAAAGGCGGACGGAGGCGGTTGAGTTATCCAGCGTTACCCGGCGCGTCTGTTCTGTGGGCTGTGGGGGACTGAGGCGCGGGGAAGGCCGCACCGGCCGCCGGAGGACGCTGATCCCGATGGAAGGCAGTAGGGATTCGGAAAGTGTTGGCCAGGCGCGCTGCCCGTGCCTGGAGGTGGGAAGCCGGCAGGGCTGGGAAGGACCGCAGGGCCGGGCTGGGAGCCTGTGGGCCTGGAGGACGGACAGCGCTCGGACTTGTTCACGGGCATTTGTCTGTGAGAGCCGCCACCTCCCCGAAGTCAGTGCTGCCTGCTCCCAGACTCCACTACCCCTGCCGCCCTGCTGCGTGTTCCCTGCACGAGCGCGGTTTACGTCTACTTGGAGAAGAAACAGTCTCTCGATAGATGAAGCACGAAGTCCTGCTAGAAACAGAAGGTGAAGAACAGTAGTAGAAATCAGCACGGGGAAGACGACACTGTGACTCGGATCCCACCGGGTTCTGGGGACACACACAGGACAGTGAATATTAAGATGATGATGACGATGATCATAGGCTCTGAAAATCGATGATTGGCCTGAAAACACCCTCCATGTCAGCGAGGACCCTCCTGGGCCCCATCTGCCCTCCCTCCGCTGGAGGTGGGACGGCTTCTGTTGGAGCCGGAGGTTCGGTGACGGAGGCCGGGGGGAGGGGGCTCTGGGCCACGTCAGGCATTCAGGTGCCTTCGGGCTTCCGAGGTCACAGAGAGACCCGAATCCCAAACTCATGGGAGGTTCACACAGTCAGTCATGTGAGCCGAGCGACCGCAGCTCAGCTGCGCCGGCGGCTTGGCGACATCTGAGGGTCGGGAGGTGTGACTGCGGATCTCTGGGTCCTTTCAGAGCCCAAGAAGCTCGTGGATCCTCAAAGCAGTTTTGCAAGTGAATTAACGACGTTCTCGGGCCCTGAGGTAACAGTTTGTTTGCCCGTGGCCGGGTGGGTGATGGGCTTGGTCTGTTGTCCACGTGACCGTCCGTGTCCCTTTTGTCGTCAGCCTCCCTTAATTACAGTCGCTCTCCTGGAACCAGGTCAACACAGCAAGTCTTTCTCAGAGAAACTTTGGGGTGAATGTTACACTGGTAATTACCCTCTGAGAAAGAACATGAAGAGGCGGGGTTATCACAGGGCATTTCACCCCCCTCCGTGGCGGGTCCCGCTCCGATGGGGAATGCGGAGACCCACTATGGCAGGGGCGCCTCTGCCTGCGGAGGTAGACACATGGGAGCCTAGAGCCAGAGACGGGGCGTCTCCTAGATTCTGCTTCCACCAGCCCGGTTCCTGCACAGGGGGAGGGAGGCACCGTGGCTCATGCCCTCCCGGGTGGATGGATAAGCCTCTGGGGGCTGCGCCACACGCTGGGGGTGGCTGTTCACACCCCGTTACTCTTTCCGTGACTCCCTGGGGTTGTTGCCATGCCGCCATCAGGGCCTTCTCCATCTCCTGGGGGTCGGAATCCTGCGGAGAGTCGGGGCGGAGGCCCCTCCGACGGAGGCAGCCCAGAGCCGTGGGAAGACACTGAGTGGTGTCGTCTGAGCGACTTGATCCAGCCGTACCTGAAGCCCTGTCCCTGCTCTCTGCAACCTGAGGAATCCTGACCAGCACACATAACGCTCCTGCACCCCTGGCCCACGGTCCATGTCGCCGATTCTCCACGTGCCCTTTCCTGCCACGCCTGGTCTCAGCCTCCGAGTCCTCAGCGCTGCGCTTGAGGCCGCCTCTGGCGTTGAGTGAGGCTGACACGGGGTGAAACTGTCCCTTCCGCCCACGGATGGACTGGCATGTCCTTAGGGCCAGCGCGGCCAGAGCTTCACTGATGTGCAGCGCCCAAGCCCAGGGCAGCGTTTGCCGGAAGACGCAGTGCAGTCAGTGAGGGGGGCGTGCCGCCTGGCGGGGGACGGACCTGGGTCCCGCCCGGCTCCGCTCTCACCAGCTGAGGGACGTGGGCTCGTGCCCCAGCCTCCCGGACGCCGCTGCACGTTCCCGGGCGGGCACTCCCCTGCTCGTGGAGGAGTTCGATGCAGCAGAGCCCCGAACGCCCGTGGCCGTGGGCTGGCCGCCGATGGCAGGTCAGGGACTGGAGTCCGCACCCGCCGGCGCCGCAGCGCTTTGGTCCTGGGGCTCGGCAGGCTCCTGCGGCGTCCACTCTGGGAAGAGAGCCCGCCCGCCCTGTGCCTCTCCCCCTTCTGGGCCTGCTTCCTGCCTGCGCTTTGCTTGCAAGCGACCTCGCGAGTCTTCCTGCCCGCCCCCCCCCCCCCCCCCCCCCCCCCCCCCCCCCCCCCCCCCCCCCCCGTGGGCTCGGCCCCATGTGACCCCGGCGGGGTAGCTCCTCAGCCGCTGCCGGTCTTGTTTGCTGGAACAGCGCCTGGCACAGAGTGGGCGCTTCCTGCGCATTTCATGACTGGTTTGCGGGTCCCCCGTGTCTGTCTCCGCGGACGTTAACATCGGAGGTTTAGGATTTAACAGCAGCGCACGTCTCAGAGGCCTGAGGACAAAGGAGTGACACTCAGTGGATGCTGCCGTGTCTCTGTTCAGTGATTCTGCACCACCCAGAGGTGTGAGGGCCGCGGAGGGTGCAGAGCCCAGAGACGGC